>CAUYLG010063471.1:0-64512 GCA_963573385.1 Cacajao melanocephalus
GCTGGCTTACAGATGGCCATCTTCACATTTACATGGCCTTCTTCCTTTATGTGAGTCTGTCTCCAAATATCCCCTTTGGCTAAGAACAAGGATTAGCACTGAATTTAATGACCGCATTTTAACTTGAGATTACTTCTGAAAGAATCTCTCTCTCCAAATAAGGTCACATTCTGAAGTACCACAGGTTAGGACTCTGACATGGATTCAACCCATAACTAGGCACTACTGACCCAAGGGCAGAAATTCTTCAGACTTCTCCATGGCAAGCAGTTAGAACTTTCTTCCAGCTTAGAGCTAAGGAGAATGGCAGTTCAATTCCCAGCTGGCTCCTACAACTCTGCACATTCAAATCTAATAAGCCTGTCCCTGGGAGGATTACAGCTAACCTGCACAGCCCTGATACCAATGGCTGCATGGAAGTCTCCTAAAGCTAGTGGAGGGCTGGATGACCCCAAGAGTATGGAGCAGTTGGGGTCCAGCCCTTGGCCAGTACAGCGAGTGAGAGGTATTGCACCAGCTAGGGATGAGCACAAACACAAGGCGTCAGACTTGGGTATTTCTAGGTCAAGGCCTGCTTTCTTCTCCCTTCCCACCCACTCAATCCTCTCTCTATCCATTGGCTCCTACAGCAGGACAGAGAGGCAGAGGATGGGCTAGGCCTTGAGGGGTGCTCTTAAGGAGAATGGATTTAAGAGGACTCTCTAGGGTTGGAGACAGGGCAGGGGTTTCCTGAAAAGATAAAGGAGCTGCCTGTACATGACCAACAAGCTCAGGGTCGATTACAAGTAAACAGCTCAGGAGAATATGCAAAACTCAAGGGGAAGTGGTGGAAGTAGGCAGGGACTGTACACAAAGGCTGAGAGAAATAAAGCTTGGCCCCTTCAAGAGTCATGCTATGTGGGGAGCAGGGCTTAGGTCTTTCAGAAATGCTTGAAAGTAGGGACCAGAAAAGGAAGTTGTCCTTGGCAAGCCCCCTGGGCAGGAAACCTTACATCATGTTAGGGCAGCAGCTATAGTCAGAAGGAAAGAGGAGTCTATCTGCACCTCTCCCATCAGGATATTGGGGCTCCCTGGGGGTATGAGAGATGTCAGAAGCCATTCTGCAATTACTGGAGGGTAAGAGAAACAAAAAGTGGGAATATTCTTCTTTCTTCCTCATTGGATCTCCTCTTTCAGCTTCAGCTAATGCAAATCTTTTTTTTTTTTTTTAATAATTCTTGCTGGCAAATTCCCAAGGCAGATAATTCCTCATCAGCACATCATGAGCACCAAGGTGGTTATTTCCAAATTAATGGTTTGAAGCAAAATATGAGCATTGTTAGTGAACTGGGGGCTGATAGATGGCAAAGGCACAGTGTCTAATAGCTAAGTGCACACTTTGTGATGACAGCCACAAGACTTCAAAATAACAATAATTTGCATTTCTATAGCACCTTTCAGCTGACTAATGAGCTTAACACAATTAGTTCGTTAATTTATAATGCTCCCTTAAGCAGCACAGAAGTAAGGGTTGTTTGAATAATTTTCTGCTTGGAGAAACTAAGGCACAGAGAAAAGGATGGTGTTGGTGGCAGGGCCATAGTTTAAGTAGCTCCAGGCCCAGTGCTCCAGGGATAATAGGAAGGCAGAAGAGTCCTCTGTGCAGGATGTGAAGTCTTCTTGTACCTAAGGGGAATGGGGTAGACAGAAATCTAAGATGGCCCATAAGATTCATGCCCCCAGTATACACACCCTGCATAAACCCCCTTGAGTGTGGGCAGGACCTGTGAAGATGAATGTCACTTGTGTGACTACGTTGCATTATACGGCAAAAGTAAGGGATTTTGCAGAAGTGATTAAGGTCCCTCATCAGTTTAATTTGAGTACATTAACACAGTGATTATTCTGGGTGGGTCCGACTTAGGGGAAATTTTGAAAGAGGGTGTAGGGGACAGGTCCAGTCTTCTGTTGGTCTTGAGGAAGCTAGATAACCTGAGTTTCACAGCTGCAAAAAAAAAAAAAGAACTCTGCCAACAACCCGAAGAAGTATAAAAGGAGACCCAGAGCTGCAGCTGATCACAGCTCTGGCAAATACAATTGATTGCACCCTTGTGAGACCGTGAGTAGAGGACCCAGTTAAGCTGTGCCCAGACTCCTGACCCACAGAAACTGAGAGGTCATAACTGCATACATTGTTTTAAGCCACTAAGTTTGTGAAAATACTTTGTTACCCAGTAATAGAAGCTAACATAAGACATCACCTGTACCTTGCAGATGTTGTGTTTTGTGTTCAGAGCTGATTAAGACTATGGATTCAACTGGATAGTCAAATATAAATCTGAAATCCTAAATGGAAGAAACTTTTTTCTCAGTCATCCTGTATCTAGATGTGCCCTAAACAATGTTGTCTCTCTTAAAGAGCCTTTATTTCATTCAAAGATTTGATGGAATCATGGGACACGAGTGCAGGTGTTCCCAAAGCTTAGATGGAAACCTGGGTTTCCTCTCTGCCCCAAACTAAAGGTTATACTCTCAGAAGGCACTGGCATGGCTTAGTTCATAAGGGACTACAATTTACACTTGACAGTTTAGTTAGCAAAGATTATAATCATTTTGTGGATGACTGTTTCCATTAGTAACAGATTCTACAGGGATTTTAAGGATATTCCGGGATCCAAAGTGTACACCATGGAGTTTGAATATGAGTTCCCAAGCCCAAATGTTGGGCGGCTTTTGAACGACCTTTGGTTATCTACCAAAAATAGGCTATGGGCCCAGAAATTTGGTCATAGTCAAGGATCCAGTTCACCACTGCCAGACACTGGTGGTGGGTTGGGGTTGGTGGGGGGTACGGTGTACAACCCCAGATGAAGGAGCTTTGGCTAGAAAGTGGATTCTTAGTTCTCATTGCAGATTGGAATCACTTGGAAAACTTTATAAACTAACCATTTGCAGAAGTCGAGGGTTGGAGGTAGAGAGTAGTATCCAAATCAACTGGATCAGAATTTCTGGGATGGGCTCCCAGAATTGGTAAGATTTGAAGCTCAGCCAAGGTGAAGGTGCTCTGTGCCAGAGTGTGGGAGATGAGCTGGGTCTAAAGTCCAGAGCAAGGATACACCAACTGGGTACTGGAGGTGTTTGGGCCATACTTTGAAGGAGCTGGCTCTTTCTCAGTGAGGGCAATGTTTTAGATGTGTTTGGTGTCTATCACAGGACTTGTTCAGCGATTCTTGGCCAAGACTTGGTCAGTTTAGAGGGGTGGCCAGGATGCTTTGGGGCTTCCAGGAGAAGACCCCAAATAAAGCTTGCCCCTTCCCCCTGTCAGTTGACCTTTCAAGGCCCTTTTTTGATTCCTGGTATAGTGAGTTCGAGGAAATTGGGGGGCTCATCAGGGAAAAGGACATCACCATGAGGTGACAGTAACACACAACAAGCTTTATTTGGGGGACACTGACAGATTTGCATGTGGAGGGGTGAGAGAAGTCCTTCACAGAATAAGACCTTCCAGATGCTAGGGTCCAGAGACCACCACCAGGAAGGGGAAGAGAGCTAAGAACCTGCTAGTGGGGAGAGAGTGGGCTTCTATGTCTAGCTGATATCACTGAGTAACTCAATGGGGAGTCTCTGGGTCTTTATATTCCCAAGGTTATCTGATCTATGCCTAAGAGATGGGTACAGCTTCATGAGGTATGCAAAACAAACAGGCTCTGAACTGCTAAAAATCTGCTTATTCAGGATGTATTTAAAACAACTTGATGTATAAAATTTTGATTTTGTCCCCAGGGCTTTTGAGCTAACCAGTCCTGGCCTGCTGCGAAGATGTAAACAACATAGGGACCCATACACAGAGGCCATTTATAACACTAGGATAAACTCAGGAAGCTTTGCTCCCACTGCTTAGTCCGTGGTTTCTATTTTTATTTTTTTAATTTAATTTTATTTATTTATTTATTTATTTTGTCCTACAAATGCTTTGGCCCAGCAAGGACGTGGGAGGGGCTTTTAAAATTAACCTCTATGAGAGAAGGTTCCTTCTGGATCCTTTCTGGTCATTCATTGCTGTGTCCTCAGAGTTGAGAATTCTGGGAGAACCTCAGATCCATAACATAATCCTCTGCCCAGGTCCATTCATGCTGAAGAGGATTGTTTCCAGAGAGATACATCCTTCCTCATCAATTTCCCCTCACATCTCTGGCCTGCTGCAGGGATTATCTTAATTTGGAAATGAGAATATGTTCAAGCGAATTGTGGTTTGAGCTAACTGGAAAATATCCGGAGAGTTATAAAAGCATGAAAAGAAATTCCTTCCCTAGAGAATACTACTCAGAACTTGGATTCTTGTGGGATGTTTTTCCTAGAGCACTAGAAGCACCATTATCTCCTGTTACCCCAGGAAGGTGGGTGGGATAAATGGGAAATCGGGCCTTTTCTCTGATAAGCCTAGAACTGTGGTTCTTCATACTGGTTTCACATAAGAATCAACAAGGGAGCCTTAAAAGATACAGTTATCAGAGACCTTTGACACATACCTATGGAATCAGAATCTCTGAGGAGGAGGCCTGACATTTGCATTTTTAAAAGTCCTCCTGTATTTCTTCAAGGTGGAGAGTCCCAGGGCTAGAAAGACAGGGATTGAAAGTCATTTCCTGTCTCTCCCTGAACTCCTGAACTCACACACTAGTTTGTGTAATTGTCAATCCCAATAACCCTGCAGCTCATGACCTGCATAATTGCAAAGAGCTTTGACACCATGAGTAAATTTCAAATGCCGATACCTAAAACTTATTGACCAAATCTCCCTTACCAAATTATATAGATTCCCTCTTATATCACAGCTATCATTTTTACTATTTATTCTCTTTTCTTAAAAGAGGAGATGAAACAAAATCTCCCACCAAAGCCTAAAATGTGTTTCCTGGAGAAACTCACAAAGCTAAACATACTCTTTCCCCAAAGCATGAGGCTCAGTGCATTCCTAGCCCTCTGTGTAATACATTCTGCCACAGCCTACCCACTTGTGGCACATCCCCTGCTAGACACGCAACCTTGAAGTTGCCTCACCACTATTACATCCTTAGAGGAGTAAGTCTCTTGGCCTTGGTAATGACAGTGTGTCAGAAGAAATTATTTGGAAAACCAAAATTCTCAGGGTTTCCAAGAGAGAATGTAGGATGAGAAACACCAGTCTAGATAACATCTTGCTGACCTCTGGGTAGCAGGGAGAAGATGGATATGACCAACTTCATTTTGCAGAGAAAGAAAGTTGGGCACAAAAAGGTTACATATCTCACTTAACTCAGGCAGTGAGAACGTCATTTAAAATCCTGCCGAAAGCCTAGGGGACTCACTCCCCTGGGATGTTCTACTTCCCTTCTAAACCATTCCCTGCACCTCAGAGGCAAGGAGTAGGAGTTAAGGCAGGGCTGGGCCTGTCTTAAAGTGAACTGATATTAAAACTCTACCAATTGACTGGGCACAGTGGATCACTCCTGTAATCCCAGCACTTTGGGAGGCTGAGGTGAATGGATCACTTGAGCGCAGGAGATAGAGACCAGCCTGGGCAACATAGTGAAATCTCATCTCTACTGAAAATACAAAAATTAGCTGAACATGTCGCCTTGCACCTGTAGTCCCAGCTACTCTTGAGGCTGAGGTGGGAATGTTATTGGAAAGGGTTCTTGATATCATGCAAGGAAGAATTCGTGTGAATCCATAGAAGAAAGTGAAAGCAAGTTTATTAAGAAAGTAAAGGAATCAAAGAATGGCCACTCCATAAGAAGAGCAGTAGCAGGATCTGTTGGAAGGCCATTTTTATGGGTATTTCTTGATTATATGCTAAACAAGGGGTAGATTATTCATGAGTTTTCTGGGAAAAGGGTGGGCAATTCCCAGAACTGAGGGTTCCTCCCCTTTTAAGACCATATAGGGTAAATTCTTGAGGTTGGCAATGCATTTGTAAATTATCATGGTGCTGGTGGGAATGTCTTTTGGCATGCTAATGCATTATAATTAGCATATAATGAGAAGTCAGGACCACCAGAGGTCACTTCTATTGCCATCCTGATTTTGCAGGATTTGGCGGGCTTCTTTACTGCAAGCTCTTTTAACAGCAAGGTCTTTGTGACCTGTATCCTTTGCCGACCTGCTATTTCATCCTGTGACTAAGAATACCTTAATCTCCTGGGAATGCAGCCCAGGAGGTCTCAGCCTTATTTCACCCAACTCCTATTCAAGATGGAGCTGCTCTTGTTCAAACACCTCTGATAGGAAAATCATTTGAGCCCGGGAGGTGGAGGTTGCAGTGAGCTCTTATTGTGCCACAGCACTCCAGCCTGGGCAACAGAATGAGACCCCATCTCAGATAAATAAATAAATGAATAGCTCTAGCAATCCAAGGCCTGATATTTATCTCAGCAAGAGTGACTACGCAGAAAGGTGGTGTCATCTCTTCGTCTGTTTGTTACTTCCAAGACTAAAGGGCCCCACCTCACCAAATGTCTCCTGAGTTGCTGACTCCTCCTGTGCCCTGGTCTCTGTTCATAGAAAAAGGTGTTTCTAGAAGATTGGCCCAATGCCTTTCCTTTAGAGACCTCTGGAAAGACTGAGAGGAAATCACTTCCTGAGGGCTTGTGGTCCTGCTTTACATTTGTTTCTAAAATGTAAATAATATATGCTATAGAATCAATAGCATTATTAATAATCACAGGTAGTAGAGGGCAGTAGTTAAGATTAAAGCCTTTGGGGCCACCTGGCTGTGTGACGTCAGGCAAGTTGCTTAACTTTTTTGTGTCTCCATGTTGTCATCTATACAACAGAGATATAGTAGTACCTATCTCATAGGGCTTTTAAAAGAATTATATGCATTAACATATAAGAAAGTGCTAAAACAGTGCCTGGCAGTAGCGCCTTGCTGGTGCTTGTAAATGTCATGGCGACTAATCAATTGGCATAATCCCAGCACCCCTCATTTTTTAAAATGTCATTCTGCATATTTCCTCTAAGTTCTTCTCTGCATGTGTACATACTTTTACCTAGGCATGGTCATCATTTATAGTATCTATTTTGAGAGAAGTAGAAAACAACTTGGTTGCTTGAGAAAACATTTATAATCCCTTTAGCTCTTTTTTACTCAGCTCATATATTTCCCCATCATCTCACAATAAAAATGTTCGTATTTACAGATACTGTGGGTTTTACATTTTGGAAAGGATTTGGAGTTCTTAGTGGCAGTATTACAACTATCGGTTTTAATCACATTTAGCTACATTCATATTCACGTTTGGACTATGATTATGATTATTTAGAGTCGAAATATCTGGTCAAGCCAAATGTAGTTCATTTGTTCACAGGAAATCTAGCCGTGCTGTTAATGTTGTGTTTACTGACAGGTGTTTTGTGCCGTGTAGTCTTAGCATTGCAATTTCCTCGCTTTGCATGGCCAGAGAATACAGTCCAAGTAAATGAAATTTCTAGATATGTGAAATCTACTCTTCAGCTGTCCAGAAAATGTTTAACATTTTGAAGGAAACAGTTCTAAAATATATGGCATGAGTTTCTGCCTTAGTTAAAAGAGTATACTTAACCTTTTCCTCATGACTTTCAGACATTTATTGTGACCCGAAATTATTGCTTGTGCTGTCCTCCCAGGGCTAGTGGCTGCGTACCCCTGCAGTAAATGGCCACTTCCAGCTGTGTTTTTAAGTTTTCAGTCTAGTTTTATAATTCTCTCTCTTCTGTCAGCTTCTACTACAGTTATAACTTTACACTTTGCAAGCTTTTTCTGCTGTGTATTAGGAATTGAGGTAACTAAATATATTACAATTTTCTCCTAAATGGGCTTTGAATGATGGTCCAAGGTCTCTCTTATAAAGTGGATTGGTTTTGTGAGAGTTATTTTCTTTATGGCTGTCAGTGTTATGGCTGTTGATGTAAGTGGGGGCACTGGCTATGTATTATAATGTGGAAGAGTTGATGACAAGGTACTATGACTGGGAAAGTCTCTAAGCAGAATGATCTACATGTCTAAAATGAGATTTTCATAAAAATTTTATTTTGCATTTTTAAATAATTCAATGCATTGGCAGTATAGTTAATGCCTCTATGAGAGAAACCAACGCACCAGCTCAGCCAATATCATTTTTACAGAGACATCTTGTTGGAAAACAACAAAACCACATTAGAATGTTTGTACACAGAGTTACTGTACTGATAACAAAGCACCAACAAAAGGCTTGTGCGCCACACATTTGAAATGCAAAGCCACACAGGCAGATATAGTTTTATACACATAAAGCACATGAAACCAGCTTTTAAAAACCAGATAACATTTCATTAATTGATTGATGTTAGAACAGTTTACCCTGGTCTGTACAGGATGTTGAAACTTACTGAAATTCTGACAAGACGAGCATGCTTGTTAAGAACAGTGACAGTTGGTGGATCTGCAATGAGTATGAATATTGGAAATCTGCACCCAAGGAAAGGTGGCTCAAGAGACTAATTAGAGTCTCATAAAGCCAAGGGGGCACTTTCTGAATGATCATCACAATTTAATGGCCACCTGGGGTGCCCCTGGGGAAAGGGTCTTCCTCTGGGGACAAGACCTCAGGTAATTTTCTTCTTAGGAGCCAGGCAGGCTGTTCCTGATGGTTCTGCTCCTCTACTTACTGGGGAGGGAGCATAGGCCAGGCATGGGCCCCAGGATTTTGGACTGCAGCTTGGAGCAAGTCAACTTCAACACTGCGGGCTCAACTCAGCTCATGTTGCTGCAGCTGAGGTGGCCTCCATCTTCCCTCTCAACCATCTTGACCTACAGCTTCCTCTCGGAAACTCAGTTGGATTTAAACAGAGCCTCTTCCATCACAAAGGCCGGTGGAATCCGTTTCATTGAACCATGATATTATGACCAAAGCTTCCAAGAGGAAAGAAATTTTCATTTCAAATCACTGCCTTCATATAGTAATGTAACCAGGGCCTCCTGGAACTGTAAAATAATGTTTTTCAAGAAGGGAAAGCTAAAATCCCATGAAGGACAGCAAGCTGGACATGTTGCACATGCAGGGACACACACACGCATGTGCACGCACGCACGCACACACACACACACACTATGTACTCTTTGTGCAGTTATGGCTTGCCACAATGGTCCAGCGACATGGTGTTAGTGAGCATCCCCACACATGAAGCATATGATGACAATTAAATTCCCATTTGTATCCCAGTTACTCAATAAATATTTTCCATGACACTTAAATATACAAAGTTTCTGTTTAAAATACGCATGAAAATGTCTTTTTTTTTTTTTCCAAGAAGAAGAGAAAGGTTATAGAGTCACATCTTCATTTACAACATGTTGGGATTATCTTTCTGGTTTTTATATACAGGCTAATGGGAATGTTAGGAAATACTTCATATGAGCACACGAGACGTGAATGTGCCTGTTAGATACAAAGCAAACACACACACTATAGACCAGGCAGAAGACACCCCTAACGACTCTCAGGGGTATTTTGAAAGTCTCAGTCAATTTACTTACTGGAAAAATAGGTGGATTCATTTGTTAAACTGCATTAGGTCTCAGAGGATATCATCAAAGTGCCCTTTTGCAAAAACTAAGTCTATCCTTTTCATTTATCACTGTGGGGTGTGAAAGGGCCCAGTGAACATGTAATGTTCTTTGAAAACCCATCGATGTTTGCCTAGATTTCATTCCTAGCGTATAGCCTGGTCTAATGCAGATTTATCAAAGACTCTGGATTTCAACATTTTAATGAGGGGAAATGGATAGAGGGAGGGAAGAAAGAAGAGAGGGGAGAGAGAGAGAGGGAAAGAGAGACAGAGAGGAGAGAGAGAGAGGAGAGAGAGAGAGAGAGACTATTGCAATCAAAATATTTCTTCAGTCATTGATAACAATACCCCCTCCAAAAATAATGGAAAAGGAAATAGAGAAAGGAAAAAAAAAAGATGTACTTAAAAAGTCTTCACTGAAGTACTCTGGGAAATTTTTTGAAGAGTTTTTTTTTTTTCATATTTATAATGGTTCCAGAAACATCTAAAGATGTTTGTCATTGCCAGGCCTCCAACTAAAGTTCATTGAAAAATCCTGATATAATACTGTCTCATCTGCCTGCAACCACTCCACTTGCTCCAAAATTATGTAGCAAAGGTCAAAACACTGCTCCACAAAGTTATACAATTGGACAAATGAATTCAACAGACTAATATTTATACTGCCACGTAATAATGCAGTTATATTATCACGATTTCATAATACAGCATGCCTTTCCAGGGGGCATGTTTTAAATCAGGACACATCTATTTTTATTAATCCATTATGTTTTAAAAGCATAAACAAGTACAATTCAGAGGCTCACATTTAATTTAACTATTTGGTTTGAAAGAGAAAGAACACTAGCAGGAAAGCAAAAGCCAGAGCCAGAGAGAGAGAGACAAGTAACAACAACCATCACAGCCACAGCTACGACCACGACCACCACCAGAAAAGAAAAGAAACCAGTCTTTTCTTTGCAGGATCCAAAGAATATGTCACTCATCTAACCAAGTGGGCAAAGAGGGAGAAATTTAGGTATCTTCTGATCCCCAAGAGGATTTCTGAGCATGGTATCTCTAAAAGGCTCACTACTGACATTCATTTTATCAAAGACAACACTACAACAAACAGTCTTCAGAAGCGCTACTCAGAATAGGAATAGAAACAGCAATTTGTAGACTTGAGTAAATGTGAGGGATTTTATCTCAGATACTTCTCTTTCTAAAATATCCAGTGAGTTGAATCATCCAGGAAGAAAACTAAGTATTTGACAAATTGTCTTGAGACAGAATTAATCTCATTTGTAATATTTATGAGTGAATATGATTGATTAGGATGGTTTTGAAGTAGGGGCTGCATTGAATGATGTTAAACACATTTCTAGCTCTTTGTAGCTGTGAAAACTTGTCCACTGTCTGGTGTGGTGATGGGGGTGCTCAGAGTCCCTGTGTGTGTAATGCCATTCAATCAGCCCCGGATGTTACCATTTTCCAGTAAGGACAAATGTTGTAACAACACCATGAAAGGATAGACCCCCAGTCCCTGCTATTGCGTCAGCTACAAAAAGAATTGCAGAGGCAAAAGACAAGGGCCAGAAAGAGCAAGACATGGATCTCCTCCGGGGCTAACATTCAACCATGGACACAGGCCCAGATAGAAAATGGAAATATTTTTTAAAAAATAAGATTTTAGAACACGTTCTTCAATCTTTCCAGATACAAACCTCGTATTAACTGCAGAAGATGCACAGGACCAGGAGAATGAATTCTTTGAGATTTGCTATTCTACTTTCAAGATGATTTATGTGTGGAGACCTAATTTAAAAACTATATGTATGTATGTGTGAGAGAGTGTGTGTGTGTGTGTATTTAATGAAAGCCTCATTATATACTTTAGTTTATGTCTTCTTGTTAGTGAGCTTAGTTTTCTTTGACTGGGTGGAAAAGAGAATCAGTTTGATTTGGATGATTGTTTCTGAATACTAGCCACGTAATTGATACAGAAACAACCTGGTTTGAATTCAGAGCTAAAACAGTAAGTAGATACTTTTAACTAAAAGCAAATGTGAACAAAAAACTTAAATTCCCTAATAACTAAAGTGAAAAATCTTACGAACAACAATGTGAAGATGATGGGAGAATTACTGCGTTTCCACGTCACAAAAAAATAGTACACTAAATTCTGGATTCTGCTATTCTCCATAGAGTTCCCGTAAATGCTTTACCCTACTTACATGTAAAAGTTGCAAATAACATGTGTAAATCAAAATAATGATGATAATAATAAAAAACACTTATCTTTTTAAAAAATCAATGATGAGGGTTTTCTAAGTGCCCATTTTACCTATGAGATATGGAGGGAGATGATGAAACCATCTCCATTGATCCATATCTCCTTTCAATGCAAGATGGCTTCATTCTTCTCAGCTATTCCCCTGCTTAAAACCTAGGCTTCTGGGGCAGCCCATATCTCTAGGGCCTTATCATAAACTTTCTACATTCACGGATTGATTCATAACTTAAAACTATGTAACTGTTTTAGTCATTGAAGTGTGTGTGTGAAGGTGAGTTTGTCCATGTGTCTCTGTGTGTCCACATGAACACATATGTGAAATATGAACCCTCTTTGGCTGCATCCAGTAGTGTGTTGAAGCATTTTTGCCCAGGCTTGCAAGAGCCAACTGTGTGCATTTCTTTCCAACCATGTGTTCAGTTGGTAGCTTAAAATCATCTAAAGTGGTAGTATTTACGCCATGGAGATTGGCAAATGGTGCAAAACCAGGTGCTTTCTATTGTCAGTGAGCTGGTTAAACATTTTACCAGCACACCACTGGTTATATGCTGGGCTGATCAAATGAGAAGCTAGCTCTTGGTCTGGGCAACATGGCATCAACTCAGCCTCGTTGGAGTTTCTCCAATTTTGCTTACTGTCCAGGGTCTCCGTTCCCCTCAATTTCATAAGCACTGCAGAACCGCAAGAGGGCATGAGCATCTGGGATGCATTTGACTACCCATTGTCACCACATTGGGCTCTACTCGCAGAAACATTTCTATTTCATAGCCACATGAGTGATGTAGGACAAAACCAAAAAGGTAAAGCATCTGAAATTCCCTCTGGATATGACAGCTGGCTTCCTGCTGCAGAGACTGGAGAACAATGAGTTCCCCAACAGGAACAAGCTATTCCCAGCTGAAAGCATCAGCTGGGGCATTCTTCAGGAGGCTTCCCGCAGCTGGTCTGCATGCTGCAGCTCACCAGCAACTGCTGGCAGGCAGGCGAGTTTGAGTCTGCCACTGCAGCATCCTGCCAGGGGCCTGGAAGCAGGCTTCCTTCGCTTCCCCCTTCCCTCCTCAAAGTCTGATACAAATCAAAGAGCCAACAAAATTGAGGTCACTGGCAAAAGAGTTTGAAATTTTGAATGATTTTTATTAAACACCATTAGTCTACACTGCACAGTTAATGAAACAGCAAAGCTCCAATCTCTTAGAAGAATGATGACTGATCATGGATCTAAAAAGCAGTTCAGTGTTCCCTAACCCAATGTGAGCATTATGAATAATTCTTTAACATCTCATGTCAGAAGCAAAAAGGGGCAAGAACTGCAATCTGGCTTTGTGGGGCTTCCCCACCCTCCACCCCCACCCACACCCTCTTTCTACCTTCCCCACAATGCAATTTTCTTTTAGCTGGTAGATTACAGAGTAAAATGTGATGGTTTTGGTAAAGAGGTCTTCTATATTTCTGAGGAGGAGAATGGAAAGAAAATTAACACTTTTTCCTTCACCAAAAATATCAGATAGTAGAATTAATGTCTGAGAGCGGCCTATCTGATTGGTCTCCTGCCAGGGTAAATGCTGATTATGAATACACAGATGCCACTTCTGCTGTTGGAGTCTGCTAACACTAAAGAGAAAATGAATCAGATTTTAATTATGAGAATAAGGCTGTTTGAGTGAAAATGAGAAACGACAACAACAATAACAACGACGATGAAGAATTTAGTCTGCCAGTTGTGTAACAGAACACTGACAACTGGCTCAATAATTTTCCCCCAAATAATTAAATTTGGGGGCACTGAATTGACCCATTCATTTGATACTGTGTAGCTATATCGTCTTGCCACACATTTTTTCTCAATGGGGATAGTGATGCTTCTCTAAGCAAGCAGTTCATTGCTTTACTGAGTAGTCTTACCCAGTGATCCAGTTTGGTTCTCCCACCTGCCAACTCATGCAGGTGAATTTTATCATGTCTGTTGAGAAGTATGTGAGGGCTTCACCCTCACAACTCAATTGATTCTGCCTTCAAAAATACCTTCCAACCTCAAACTCCAACTTCAACCTCCGGGATGCAAATCTGCATAAAACAGAATCCAAATTAGCAATCTTTGGGAAAGATATGCTAGAAGTATCTTTCCAATGCAGACAAAATCTAATGCATTTAGTGATGTAATGTCCAAATGAAAATTCATCCATTTGGAAACTCAACAAAACACATTTTAGC
This sequence comes from Cacajao melanocephalus, assembly GCA_963573385.1. Classification (NCBI taxonomy): domain Eukaryota; kingdom Metazoa; phylum Chordata; class Mammalia; order Primates; family Pitheciidae; genus Cacajao; species Cacajao melanocephalus. The sequence goes on from CAUYLG010063471.1 coordinate 14,033, forward strand.
CAATGGTTTCTAATTCTGCAACTTGCTTATTGCCTGGAGATTTTGATCTTTTCATTTCTTTACATGGAAAAAAAGGTATTCCCGACCTCAAGTCCTTTAAAAGTAGTAGCAGCTAATCTGCTTTTCCAGTTATGTCATCCAAATATAAAACTACTAGTATTTTCCCAATGAGATTATTAAGTAATTAACAGTCTACAGGCTGGCTAACAACATGCTTACAGCTAAATTCTACCCGGAGGACCACACTAGTAAACTCTTTTCAAAGTAATCCTACCTACCAAACTCAGACAGTAATATGATAAAACCACTAAAAATCCAAAGTTAATTAAAAATACAAAGCCAAGCCAACATCATAACACAAACTTATCAAACTCTCTGTGGTTGGAGCTTGGGTGACAAGTGAAGGCGTAGTGGTGGCCCTACCTGGGTCAAGTTGCAGGGCTGAGATCATTTGGTGTACTTGGTCAGATGGAGTTTCCTTTTACTCTGCCCTCTAACCTCCATGTGCTTATTTAAGTGTGTCTCACCAAGCCTCCATCAAGATCTAGAGGCGTGATCTCTCACTGCCATCCACATGTCTCATATCCCTCCCACAAACTGGTACACTGAAGAGATTCATTTGACAGAATATCTCCATCCCTTAATCCCTCAAATAGCTGCACACCTACGACACACATCACCGTTTACACCGTAATTAACAGAGTACCTATAAAACAGCAACAATCCTTAATCATGAAACCGAAAGATGTCTTATCTCAAAGGATAGGAAGGTAATTCATCCTCCATGTTTAGTTCGTTCCTAAGCTGCTTTATAAATGAGTCTACTAAATAATCAAGTGGTGATCCAGAGCTAGATTGTCAGATTTGGCCATTGTGCTGCTAACTTGGCACATATTTTACACTCAGTCACCGGAGATGACAGAGAGTCCTATTGCTTCCCTGTTGTACGTAAATAGATATAACAAGTCACTGAAACTAGAACTACAAGTCTTTCATCCATGAAGCAATATGCTTGTTTCTCCAGAAAACTGACCCAACATTCTAATGTCTAGTTTCTGGATGTGGGATTTCAAGAATCTACTCCTAAATCCATGATGGTCCAGGATTGTGATATAGGTCACAAGTCAAGTTAGTGGGCTTCATTATATAGTAATAGCCAGGCAGTCTACCTGGTAAGCCATGATAAAGAGAGAACTTGAGTCATGGCAAAGTCATCAGCTAAATTTTTATATGTGACACCAACCTTGGATGTTCAGTCTTTAACGTTATTATTTTCCTCTTTTAAGAGGCTCAGAAAAGATTCTTTCAGGTTTCATTTGTGTGTGTGTGTACATGCATAAGTGTTGTTGTTGAGACTGTAAACATAAAGCTCAACCACATTGGGAGCATAAAAAGTGCTGGGTTCAGCTGCTGGGATGCTCCCATCAGCCATATTAACAACATGGCTTCAGCCATTGGAGTATAACTTCCACAGCCTTATACAACAAAGGGCCTTAAAATCAAAGATGACCAGAGCACAGCTCAAGTCTGGCTGTTTGCAACTGGGGATACATCTAACCTTGACAATGAGAGTACCGAGTGATCACCTGCTGTTTCTATCGTGGACTTGCATGACTTGCTTTAATAATCATACAACTTTGCATCTTTCATGTGCATATCTATTATTTATCTGTTCATAACTCAGTGAACAGAATTCGATAACTCAGCATATTAAAGGCCACATGGAATTATATACCAGCAGGTAATTACCAGTAAGTTATGCATGGATAGTGTTTGCTACAAGTGTAAGAATCTTCTGGTGAGCTGGAACATCAAAAATGATATTTACATTGTGATGTTTAGGGACATAAAATGAATGTAAAGAATCATAATGGGGTAGTCACAACCCATGGGAAATGTCTCCAAATTAGGTGAATTTTTCTCTATGTTTAGGGCTCTTTCAAAGCATCTCAGGGTGAAGCACTACCCCAAGACTCATTAAAAAAAAGCTAGCTACTATTTAGAGTTTAGAATGTCCTTAGGAATTTTCATGGAAATAGTTCATGATAATATGGACTTTAATAAAATCAGTAATTGTAATTCAGTCAAAAGTTAATGAGCCAAACAAAGGAAAAGGAAACAGAGATGAGAGAAAAAAGAAAGTAGAAAAAAGAAACTCTATAAGAGAAAATGTGAATAATAATTGAGGAAGTCCAGATTTTCAAGTCACTAGGAAGAAAACTATATATTATTACTTCTAGATAGTGATAACTTGACTTTTGTTTCCATAGATTTGAGCAAATTACAATTTAAAAATCCTGCCAGTTATGGACCCATTTACGAACTGTGTAAATGTTGTCGCAAAGGAGGCAGAGGTGTGAATTCCTTGTTGGACACTTTCCAGACTTCTCTTAACTCCCAACTCTAAGTCTAAAGTGCAGCATTTTAGCTACTAAGGCATGCCTCGACCAAACTCTTCCTCAAAAGGAGAGCTTTGCACACAGAGAATCCCAGGTGAGGATTTACACTTCAAATAATGGAGTTCAAAAATACTGATGCCAGCTGATGTCTAAAAGTTGTCAAAATAAATGTTACCCCTTCTTCTTATTACTAAAATTAACCAAATAGGGAATCAGGAAAGGGATGCTAACAAGAAAGTCCTCTGGTCGGGTGGCATAGCATCTTTTTAGAGTAGCAATGCTAAGCTTATTTATTTTCTTGATGCTTTTGATTTTATGATGTTGCTACAACATCTAACCAGTGGGTTTTGACGATGAAAATTCTCACCTGAAGACTGAATCTGTGAGATACACAAAAGTTTAACGATAGATTGTGAAATATGTTCTTTTCTGGACATAAGTGTATAGTTTGGGGGATGGTCCCTTGTGTGTAAATTCTAATGTATATGCAAGACCAGTTGTTGCATTTCTCAGGAGCCTGTCTTTATCACAAGTGCTTCCCATTCTTTGTTTTGGGTAGCATGGACTTAAAACAATATTGTAGGACTGTCATTCCATAAAGCACAAAAAGATGGTGGGATCTGAGAAATGCATATCAAATGCTAAAAAATAACTAGGTAATAAAACGTACACTCCTCTTAAGTTGTAGTGTCAACTTACAACGACTTCTGTTTTTCACAGATAACAAAAGAAGCATAAAAACAAATATAACCAAAGAGAACTTTTCCCAATGAGTGGAGTTCCACCAGTGACCATCAGTGCGCTGGCAGAGGTAGAGTGATGGGTCGTGATGTTAGAGATGGGAGAACACCCACTACAACAAGTGGGCATCGATGCGCAGCCAACACAGTCCTTGGCGAACGTAGCGGACAAGATTGGTCATGCTGCTGTGCTGGGTCAGAGGCCCCATCAGCGTGTCCAGATCACCAAAGAATTCTGAAAAGCAGAGCAGTCCTCAGTCAGGCCTTTATACGATGTCATGAAAATATGCACCACATTGAGAAGCTACCTTCACACAACACCACAACCACATGGACATTGGAAACATGATTCATTTGTTCATTCATTCATTCATTCAACAAACATTTATAGAGTGCCTACTAGGAGACCAAAACTCCGTAAGTTTATCAAGCCCTATTATTTTAATCTTTAGTGAGCTCCAAAAACTCTGCAGCACATAGTAAATTTGTGTTTTTATAGATTACACATTTATATTTAGAAAAGGGTATTTCTATACCAAATTGTAGGGAGCCATGGTCTATCTAATGTCAAGCTGTTATTTTGTTATTCTATGTGTTACTGAATTGAAAATATCCTCTTTTCCTTTTGTCTAAATGAACTGAGTTTACCGAGTTTCCTTGGCATGGCGTAGACAAGGCCCATGAGTCTGGACATTAATAGTAGCCATCAGCCTCCACAGCTAAATAAGCATTTAGGAGGAATCTGATTCTGTAAGTCTTATTACCAATTACACTGGGGATGGGAAATGGCTTGCAAGTATCTGTCACTTAACAACTTTTCCTGCTCCTGACCTAGGACATGAATGGTAAGAATGCCCAGCTGATTTCCCCTTGGCTCACTTAGGAAAGGGGCATGACTGGAGTTCTGGAATGTCTGCCTTACGGGACAGAAATAGTATGTGGAAAAAACTATATGATCTCTAAAAACTAGCTAGGTATTCCCATTTTACATATGAATTCATTTCCTGGCACTTGGTTAGAGAGAGCTCTCTGGCAAAGGAAGCAGCCTCAACTATGTGCTGGCTGGGAGCAAGGAATCTGGGTCAGGGGGTGGGGTGAGGGGGTGGGACTGGAGACTGCCCTAATGTGGGATGCTCTCCTGCCTTTTTAGAAAGCGATTTCCATGCATGGGTTACACGTGCTTGATTGCTCAGCAGATGCAATTTCATCAAACAATGCATTTATTCTTCATGTTATATGTAACATATGGGATCCTTCTCTAGGTATCAACCTCATTTGATTATGTGATACTTTTTAGCCTGTACTATGCAATAAAAATAATTTCTGCTGATGAAAGAGTAAATTATTTCTGGCATCTAAAATATTTTCCTATGTAATACAGTAGTAAGGAAAATATTCAAGGACCTAGTCATTGTTGAATGAATGTGAGCCTCATATGAGCAGGATGTTCCCTGGGTATTCTGTACAAAGCTCTCTGTGGCATTCTTAATTAGACACCATTTTAAGAACAGGTCCAAGTGAGCAGTATAAGCAGCTGGGCAGGTGGTCTTCTAGACCAAAGGCCAGAGGGTAGCATAAGCCCCGTTGGCTCGTTTCAGCACCAGAACCTTCTACTATAAGCCATCTGCAGCTGTAGCTGGTGGGCAGCATGAGGCAGGATTAGAGACCTTTCACTGGGAGAACCAACTTCATCCACCTCCACTGGGTAAAAAAGGTGCAAGTGCATGGTTGTCTCTAGTGAGATGCAGAAGGGAAGCTCCTCAGTTCTCTCATTTCTATATAGACAAGGTAGATGTGAATAGAATCCCCAAAGCTAAGTAGATCAGAAATGACAAGCTATGAAACTCAAGGCTGTGAGCAGAAGATTTCACACTAGTCCTCTCCCCAGTCCACTGAACACCCCAATGAGAGCATTAGCAGGACACATTTTCTCTCTGCTGGTGGAGTGACGGAGTTGTTTTCATTCAATATTACACAGGGAATTTAGCAACTCCTTGACACACTGTGCTAATGACAAGATTAACACCATTTCACCCTAACATCAGCACAGCCACCACATTGTTCCTGGAAAATTCTGAAGTTAATTTAGAAGGAAAGACTTTAACAGATTTTGAAACTGGATGCAATGATAAAGAAAATCCATAAATATTGAACTGCCCTCCAGTTACTGATACAAAATGAGAGAGCAATAGTGGAGGCAGACATGCTAGGCAAATCTTAAGATGTGTCTGTCTTCACTTGCAATTCTAGAACCCCTGGATGGGTCTGGTTTTATAGGCCAGTTGCCTCTGGATTTCCAGAGGTATAAAAAAGTAGACAATTTAATAATTATCCATTGCTCAGATAAATGGTTTGGGATCTCACCAAAGTCTCTGAGGACCTGTCATTACTCTTGCTCTCTAGATGGGCGGCATAGCCTATTGATTAAGAGATGAGACTCTGGAATCAGACACATCTACATTCAATTCCTGATTCTAACAAGCAAGAGCTGTGATAACATGCGTGAGTTTATTAATCTCATAGAGCCTCAGTTTCCTTATGTATAAAATAAGGATAAATGAGACAACAAATGATAAAGCAATAGTGGAATTCCCGGCATATAGAAATTGTTGTGCAAACCTGTGGAACCAATACATGCACATATTCCCAGGGGTCAGTGTAAGTTTATAGCTGCATTGAGAGATGAGGTATCAAATTATGGAATGTGCTTTGAGAGCCACAAAATCTTTGAGTTATATAGATACATAATATTATGGAGTAAGGAAAGATAATAAATGTTTGTAGAATTTCTACCTTGAACTCAGAATTTTATACTAGATGCTTTACACCTATTATTTAATTCAAGTCATCTCTATCATCCGTCTGGGAAGTTTCACCATCATCATCATTGTTATGTCCATTATAGAAACGGAAGCTAGGAAGTAGCTCACAGATTTAATTAACTTGTCTAGGTTGCCCAGGTAATGCGTGACCCAGGTAGGATTCAAACTTAAATGATCGGGTTGCAAAATCTGCATCCTTCCTATTCCAATGAGATGATTTCCCCACATGCTCAGCATTACAGCAGAATGGGTAGCCCACATTTGTCCCCACCTTGACTGGTGTGGAGCAGTCTGTGACTGCTGGGTCAGAATCAGCCAAGGCAAAAGAATGGCTGGGAACAACGTACAGTTTAACTTTACTTCCCACCTTCATTAGGATAGTGAGGTTTTGTTGTGATCCTCAATGACAGCTAAGGTCACAGATGTCAGCAAGATTCATTCCGGTTAAGCAGGATCCTTTTTGCATTTGTTTTGTAGCAAAGTTCAAGTGTCATTATGAACAGCACCCTGATTCTTCATCCCAGCTGTCAAATGTGTGAAAAGTACTAGCTGAGCTTTGGCCCTTGCTTCCAAATGCAAGCTGCATTATCGTGTACTTAACTGGAGCTAATCATTATAATGAAGGTAGAAGGCCTTAGTTCAACCCCACCTCTCAAAAAAAAAAAAAACTAATAATAATAACAGGAGCCAACAGGATCTTGATTAATTTGCAAATGATTATTTTTGACTTTGCCTCTGTTTCTCTGTTGATTTTTGTCACTGAGTGAAATTCAAAGCACATCACAGTTCAAATTAGTTTAAGCTTTAAAGGAGAAAAAAATTCCAGGGCTTTTTTATTCTCTCAAAAATAATTGGTCACTGTGTCAGCCCTGAGTGAACTCTGTCTTCCCTTATCTAAGTCCTGGAAATCAGAGAGACAGAAAGATATAAGGCCACCGAGTACAACTCAAGTCCTTCAAAGTGGTTAATTTTATCATGGTCTGTGAGCTATATGGGCAGAACAGATGAGCATACCTTTGTTTTCTCTTGTCAGTTTGTCGGCCATATCCCAGTGTTCATAGCCCCGTAACACATTGCTAGTGATGTTGACGTGGCTGGCAGCCATGTGGTGAATGCGCTGGGGAATGGTGACTGGGCCGTTGTTACAGTTCCCCATTGCGTTGATGGGGGAGACGTTGTTGAGAGACACTGGGGATGGAGTGTTCCTGGGCAATGGAAAGAGAAAGGCCTTGTTAGGTTGGTAGGAAAAAGTGGCAGTGGGGTTCTAGGCCTCCCGCATCACGCTGGGATCTCATCACAATGTCATTTGCCAGAGTAAAGTTTAGCATAGTATACATATGCGAAGCCCCATCAGAGTGCGCTTGTTCCCACATCCCACTGACTCCTCTCACAGTACATCTATAGCTTTTGTGAATGCAATAGCTTTTGGCAACACAATAGCTTTTTCCAGAGGCTCCAGTGGATACAGACATTATTACCACCCCATACCTGCCTCATCTGACCAAGCCACCCAGGGCCACAGTACCATGCTATAGGATGAGGCCCGCTCTCCTTCTTTTCTAACATTAAACACCAAGGTCTCCACTGCTTTTGGCAACTACTGAGGGCTCCCTGCACGCCACTGCTTTTGTCTTCAAATACCAGAGAGGGCTTGGTGGATATTTCTCTGGCATTAATTCTATCCACAAATATAGCTCTTCCTTTGAATACATGTAACAAGTGTTGTGATGTTTCAGAGAAAGAGACACCTCAGAGCTATGATGATTTCTCTACCTGCTGCCGGAATGGCTATCAGCGGTTAGAAAACACTTGATGTACAATATTGGTCTATCATCAAAGTGTTTTATGGAAGCCACAATGTCAGTTTGCTCTAAATACAGTTACCACAATAAGCAAAGTACGATTCTTACAGCCCCCCAAGGAGCAGTATTCGAGAAGCTGGGAAAAGTAGTATTCTCTCTTTTTAGGATGAAGGCATGCTACAGAGATGGGCTGTTAATTACTGACTATCCACCTGCATGCTGATTTATAAAAAGAAGTCTTCAGAGTTTCCACTTCAGACGGTACCACTGTTTGGACACATATTTTCATCACATTCTTTAATACTCGCAACAAGGAGTCATCTGCTGGCTGCATACAGCATGGAGGTCATTTTTCCTCCGGGGCCCAGGCTTAGGTCAGGCTACCTAGGGAACCTGCATGCTTGCCCAGGAACAGTCACTAAAGCAAGGTCAGTGTGCTCCTTGACCTCTCTGTCCTCCTCTAGCCACACTTTGAACACCTGCCCAGGCAAACACATCAATTTATCAGGACAGAACATAATGAGGGAGGAAAAAAATGGGGAGAAGATATCTTTGGGACTCCATAAGTCTGCATGTTTGAAAGAATCTCTTCCTTATTCCTCTGAACATACCTCATCACACCATCAAGGAACTCTGCCTCATGCCCCACCCCACCCCCTTACCAGTTGCTATTGTTGGCAACTCTAGCTTTCCAAGGTGGCTCTTAGAACACATGTGCACCCCGATGGGCAGCACATACAGATGATCTGGGGAAACAGTAATCGCAGTGTACCAAAATGCTGAAATGCTGCTGACTAGATCTGAGAACAATTACGATTGCAATGCTCTTGAGGCTCGCACAGGCTCTGCCTACAGCTATAGAGAGAGTTGGACTGTTTCTGCAAACAGAGTCTATTTTCTGGTATGTTCTGGTCTGGTCTGAGGGAGCAAGTTGGTCCTCATACTTGCTCTGTGTTTGTCTGGTGTGAGTGGGTTTGAGAATGGTCCTGCTATGTTTATAATTTCTGAACGATTTTGTTACTTCTTGAGAGAAAGATTTATTCTCAAGGTGGGTGTGGGATGAGATGTCCAAGCTAAGGGGTCTAGGCACAGAAGGCAGTGAAATGACGAAAAGGCAGTGAAAGCTGGGTTTCTTTGTTGTGGTGTGTTGCAAAAGCTATTTCCTAGTCTTTTTCCCCAGTGGTACTCATTAACTCTTAAATGTCAATTTATGACAAGAAAGGAATATGTTCTCATTTGTAATTCTTAGAAAAAATGACAAAGCTGTCATGTGCCACAAATGTTGAATTAACTTAGAAAGACACCTGGCATGTGCCTGTAGTTCCAGCTACTGAGGAGGCTGAAGTGAGAGGATCGCTTGAGCCCAGGAGATTGAGGCTTTGGTGAGCCATGATCGTGCAGTTGTGCTCCAGCCTGCAGTCAGAGTGAGGCTGTATCGCAAAAAAAAAAAAAAAAAAAAAAAAAATGGTCGGGCATGGTGGCTCATGCCTGTAAACCCAGCACTTTGGGAGGCCGAGGCAGATGGATCACCTGAGGTCAGGAGTTTGAGACCAGCTTGGTCAACATGGTGAAACCCCATCTCTGTTAAAACTACAAAAATTAGCTGGCCTTGGTGGCACGCGCTTGTAGTCCCAGCTACTTGGGAGGCTGAGGCAGGAGAATCACTTGATCTCAGGAGGCGGAGGTTGCAGTGAACTCAGATTGTGCCACTGCACTCCAGCCTGGTGACAGAGCCAGACTCCGTCTCCAATAAAACAAAGGAAAGAAAGAGAGACCACATGGTACAGGGGAAAAAGTACTGGAATTCCAGGAGATCTGGATTCTCGCCCTGGCCCTGCCATAGAATTGCTGTGTGCCCTTTAGCATATCCCTTCTCCTTGCTCAGCCTTACTTTTCTTGACTTCAAGAAAAGGTTGGATTCAATGATTTCCAATCACGTCCAGAAGTCACAAGGGAAACCAAATCATCTCTCTTTACCACATAAATCTTGCAAAGCCCTTTTTACTTTATCACACTGAAGTGTAACTGGGTCTTTTTCCCCTACTATTCTCTATTTATTTTAAATACTCAGTGATGGAGGAAAGAATAGCTAGGATAAGTGTCTGTTTTCAATTGTTACTGTTCTCATACTCGGCTCTACGGTCTGACATATTCTGATGGGCATGACTGCACGCCACATTGTGCTCATTAAACGAAAAAATGAAAACCTGCCTAAGAAGTTGTGACTGTGGCTAAGAGAGGGCTGATGCAGGCTCACTCACTTCAGGGTACTCTCCAGCACTGACTTAGCTCTCATCACTGCTTAAGGTTTCCCGTCCTGCTCTTGGTGTGTATCTACTTGCAGATCTCCCCCTTTTCTCCACATTTCCATGGCACATGCAAATGAGCATGCACACACAAGCATGTGCATCTCACCGCTTCCACCACTACCACCTTGGTCCAACCCACCATTCTTTCACCTGTAAGCCACACCCTGCCATGCTCTTCCTTGAACTTGTCAGGCATGCTCCCTCCTGCTTCAGAGGCAGCTGCCATCCCTCCGCTTGGAAGAAACTCCTACACTATTGCTATGGCTTGCTCTACCATCATCCTTCTCTAACGTCCTTACCCGAGATTCAGCGTGGTACCCTTTCTCCCACCCCTATCCTCAGCAGCCTTTTCTGCCTGCCTTCCTTGTTTCAGTTTTTGCCACGACACTTCCCATCACCTAGTATGCCACATGTTCATTGCTATCGTTCTCCTTCAACAGAATATGACCTTGATGAGGGTAGGTTTTTTTTTTTTTTTTTTTTTATATTTAGCTCTGTGCCATACCACACCATCTAGAACAGTGTCTGGCATATAATATGTTCTCAATAAATACCAGTTGAATAAATTAATGACTTGTTTCCATGCTTTATTTAGTATCTATTACACATAAAGTGCTCTGGAAGGTAGAAGGAGAATAGCATATATAGCACAAGGATAGGGGATTTGCCCACAAAGGGCCTGGCAGAGTGTCTCACACAAGGTTATGTACTCAATAAATATTTGGTGAATGATAGGATAAATGGCTACTTATGGCAAAAGAGCAAATAGTCTAATACAGGAGCAAAATACATTCTTTTCTGGCAATCTAGGGTAAGTGCCAAAACTGGGGTGCTAACCAAGTATTGTGGGAATTCTAGAAGCAGGATCACCATGCTTTCTAACTTAAAAAGGTCACAATTACAACAATGACCATGCCGACAGTAGCTGCAGCAGCCGTCATTTGTTGCACATTCTCTGTGTGCGAAGCATAGTTCAGGGCTTCACCAAATTCTGTCTACGCCTCACTACAACTCTGCAGGGCAAGTTCTGCTGCCACTGCTTCTGGCCTCAGAGAAGTTCAGCTCTGTCCTGAGGGCCACAGAGCCTAAAGAGCTGAAAAGCCAGGATCTGATGGCAGGTCCATTTTCCTCCAAAACCCATTCTCTTCATCCTCTTTCCATTCCACCATGTTACCTCAAAGTCCTGCCATCCATGTGACTAAAGATTTCACATGATATGAGTGTCTACTTCTCCCCTCATTTTTGCATCCACAGTGGTTTGTTTTCCTCCTCTCTCCAGGTTCACCGATGTCTCATCTATGTTTATACAGGAACAGCCCTCTGTAAGCTTAAAGAGAAGGTTTTTCTTGATCTGGATGGTTTCTCCAGTGACCACCAGATGCCTCATGTTCCTTGAATTTGCTAACATCTCAAACAGGTAGAAATATCCTTTCTTCTAGCTCTTTTCATACGGACTCCACATCTACCTGCTTACTAAAAAAGCTCATCTGAAAGCCTCAAATGGTCTTCTTCTAAAATTCTATAGCTTTACTGGTTGCCTTGTTTTCCAGAAAGAGTCTTGCTCTGTCAACAAGTCTGGAGCACAGTGGCAGGATCACAGCTCACTGCAGCCTCAAAATCCCAAGCTCAAGAGATCCTCCCACCTCAACCTCCCTAGTAGCTAGGACTACAGGCACATACCACCATGACAGGCTTCTGTCTTTTTATTAACTCTCTATGACATTCGAAATTGTTGCTCAGACTTTTAAAAAACTCTCAACAATGTGGATTCCAGAACTCTGTATCAGGAGTCAGCAAATCTGGCCCATTTTTTATTTTTGTATGGCCTGTGAGCTACGAATAGTTTGCAAAAGATGAGCATTTGCAATAGATTTGTTGAGAGGGAACACTAACTTTGAACCTCAATTAAGCAAAATGTTATAAACAAGATTTACATTCTTCTTACCAATAGACTTGTACTTCAAAATTTATATTATTATATTTTGAATCTTATCAGTAAAAATTTTGTGAAAATTTGCTTTTCCAAATAGTAGCCTTGGTTTTGCCTCTTGGTACAAAGCCCAAAATATGTAGTGTCTGGTGTTTTAAAGAAAAAGTTTGCTGGGCCCTGCTGTAAACCCAGCAGATTTTTCTTCTCCTTCTTCCAATTGCTTCTTTGCACTTTCTTTCCCCAGCTTCCTTGGAAGCAGTTCCTGAATGTCTGTTCTCAACCCTCTGCTCATTTCTCCATATAATTCCCTGCAGAGACCTTAACCACTTCTGGGTAACTGACTTCCCCAATTGCTAGCCAGCCTCTGAGGGTTTGAAGTCAGAGGATGCTGCTGGAAGGTGCTGTGAGAGGCCCTCCAGGGACACACTACCCTCATTCACAGAGAAACCAGGCCATAATCTTGCTTGCAAACAAAAAGCCCTTCCTGGCCACACAGGGAAGCCCAAGATCCTTCTCCTAGGCTTCCACAGCACCTTGTTCATACCTGTCACCTCCTTCCACTGGACTGTATGCTTCCAGAGTGCAGGGACCACATCAAATTCAGCTTTCTGTCCCCAGCCCCTCATGCTGCAGATGCACTCACAGCATTTGCTGAATGAACAGGACATAACCCCTGAGTGACTGTTTTGAGTTGCCTCACTCAAAAGCTCTGTGGCCTACCAAAGGGAATGTGCTTTCTTCATGCAGAAGCTGCTAAAAAATCATTTCAGGAGGCTTTTCATGCGACTTCACAAGCTTAGGATGTGTTTGAGTTCTTTCGTTTCAGAATTTTTTTAAAAAAGCATTTTTTTCCCCAGTGATCCTTTACTAGCTGCTTCCCTGCCCTTGCCCTTGCTTTACTCTGTGCTCAGAGAAAACAGCTTTCTCTGGGTTTTTATTTTCTGAACTTATTTTTTCTCTTAAGAGAGAAGCACTCTTTCCCTTTTGTTCATCAATATAAGAGTAAGACCTAATTCAACTTGTTAAACAGTGCTTCCTTTCAATGCAATAATTGAGTTAATGTGTAGTTTTCAATGGAGCTTTTCCCTTGCACTGAATGTTTTTATGATCTCAAGGTAGAGTTCATTGTCCCATTGCTTTTGGAGTATGGTTTGTAGGTATTTATGAAGTGGCAGTAGAGACTGTTTCATTCTTGAAGAAATTCTTTTGATCAGAGATCAGGAATTTTGAAATGATGAAAAACTGAAAAAGCAGCCTGGAGTTGTAAAATGGTCTATGTGCACAGTCATCTAGTTTCCCTTACCATTACTGGGGGGTGTTGGCTTGGGGTGGTGAGGGGGGGTTGAGAATCAGAGGTGAAACGATGCTCAGGAAAGTTATCTAACTTCATGGCTGAGACAGAGCTGGGATTCAAACTCACTCTCTGTAAGAGACATCTCTTCAGTGGGGTTTGGAGGGCATTGGGTCCAAACCCTTCATTTTAGCGATAAAGCACAAGCCCAGATAGAGGCAAGGGCCCTCTTAGCTTACCCTGTAAGCCAAGGGCAACTTCAGCAACAGGTCAACGGTTTTGGCGACCGTACCCCACTGCTGTGAAGACTGAGCTGTCCCAAGCAGATATAACTCTAAATAAGGCCTAGGCACAGGTGAGTTCCCTGAGCCTCCGATCAGCATTCTAGTAGATGCTTTTCTATCTTAGGTCAGGGCATTTTAGTATTAATATAAAAATTATCATGAAGCCTTGGATAATTGGCTGACCAACTGCCTTCACATTTTCAGCACTATTATGCCTTTGGTTTTATTAAACAGCACTTACCATATATGAATGAATATTTCATTGGTCTTTCATTATTGAGCGAATCATTGACAAATCACCGCAGTGGAGTTAACTTTATCCTGCCTCCTAAAATGGCATGGTGCTTGCCATCTTATTAGCAGATATTTTTATGGTTATAATTTGGCTTAAAGATCAAATAGTGAAATAACTCTGAACCACATCTTTTTAATGGCTAGAATTTTGTATGCACAAAAATGTAGTTTTAGAATTGACCTTCACTGCTGAGCTGTCCATGCAAAATATTTGGGGTCTATTGAATCACTCATTGTCATGAAAAATCGATTTTCATAAAATACTTACTTTCCATTGCCTACCCATGCAGATGGTATCTGTGCGACTTTTGAAGCATTTTGCTAAAAGAGAGAGAGAAAGGGAAATAAGGACATCTATTTTGTGTTTTATTAATTCAGAAACAGATGGAAGTGTGATTTAGAGTACATTAATATTGATTGCAGCATTTCGGGATGCAGAGCTGGGATGTATGTGCACGTCAGCACACCACGACGCATACTCGATGAAAATAGCTGGTTAGGATAATTAGTGGGCTCCAATCAGGACCATGAAAGTCACTTGATGAAAGATCTTATATACTAAAAGGCCCAGTGAAATCAGACTCAGTTCTCCAAGAAGTGGTTTAATTATCGTCATCTGAAATTTATTCTGCAAAACAAGCTCTTCAGAGTAGAAGGAAGCTTTTCACCTTTAGCTCCAGTTGCAAACTTTTTCCCTGGGAGGCAGAGTGAGCTGTAATTTCTAATAATCCAAGAATGTGTCAGAGCCAAGCAGCATTTTCATTTGTTTGTTTGTTTTCAGGAACCACCTTGATTTGCTATATTTACATGCAAACCCTCATGGTTAAAGAGCTTCCCTATTTAACGAAGTGACTGGTCTGCGTTGCAATCGACTGCTAAACATGCTTTTGTTCCTCTGATGGAACTGGGCTGGTTTAAAGGATGGGCCTCCTTTTATTTTCATGGCCACACACTTGTGGATCAGAGAGAAACCTGAGATTCAGCACTACCACTAGAGAACAGGTATCAGGCTCATTGTAATGGACTCCCCAGGTTGAAGGTTAAGCAGCATAGATGGCCACAACTCTTGTGGCACTGTGCCTGACTCAAGACCTGCCCTCAGCAGTTACAGCCCCAATGATGCTCATCTTCTGCCTCTTCGCTGCCAGCCCAGCCCCCTTTGCGAAAGGAGTGTCAGGGAAAGAGTCAGCATTGCAGGAGTCCAGTAAGAATGGAATATTTCTCTGGAGCTTTGCAGACCCACACCTAAGATGCATTCTGCAGACTCCAGTTTTTAACCTCAAGAAACCTCAACACACTCCTAGATAAATGAATTATTTAATTCTTGTTTGGAGTTTTGCAATACCCTGTAAACTATATAGGACAGGCCAAAGAGGGCAAATATTACAGCAGTGTCTCTCAAAGTGTGATCACAAGAACAGCAGCAGCCACGTCACCTGGAAACTTACTAGCAATACCAATTCTTGGGCCCTGCCTGAGACCTACAGAATCAGATACCCGGGGCCTGGTGCACAGCACTCTTGTTTTACAAGGCTTCTGGGGGATTCTGATGCCCACTGAAGTTCAAGAAAGAACTTTCTAAAGCAGAGGTTGAGAGCGTAGACATAGGGAGGGAAAAGGGCCTGTTGTACATGACCCCCTTTTACCCACATGAATACTAGCTGCATGGGATTATGGCCACACCACATAATAGCTGGGGAACTTGCTCTTTTTCCCAACCATGCCACAGTGTCTTCACAAATCTGTGCACTTCAACTCACTGCATGTTTCACGTAAGACCATAATTTCGCTCGTTTCAAACAACTACTCTGGTATGATTTAGCCACGAAGTCTCATGCACTTGGCAAAAAAAGAAAAAAATAGTGTCCTTTTCTTTTTAGACCTGCACAAGAGAAGAATATTGAGTCTCCCTATCTTTAAATCATGACTGGTTTTAGAGGGTACAGTGACCAGGCTTAGTATGAGGCTGCTGCTTGCAATTTTTACCTGGACTCATTCTCAAATTTTAGCATTGCATTTTGCGGTTGCCTATCATTTTTGCGCTTGCAAGTTAAAAGGCCCAGTTCCCTACAATATGGCCCTGTTTGTTTGTTTTGGTAACCAAAGCAATCAGCTCTTTTAAATTACAACTACTGTACTCCAAGACTCCCCATGGCCAAAGGCCTTCTAGGGGTGTGGATGTCCACACAGAACCAGGGTGGCCACAGTGACTTCTCTCACTTCTGAGATTCCTGGGCTGACCTATCATTTAACAAAAGACTGGACATACCTACAGCCACAAGCTGTGCCCACCTCACAGAGCAGCAGAAAAGGTGACATACTCCCCACTGCAACCAGAAGGCTGCCAAGGGTCATTTGGTAAGTCTGGAAAATAGTCAGGGGATTGCTCTACCGAGCCTTCTCTCCCTGGAATCAAATCAGACATAAACTCCTTGCTGAGCCCTTAAGGAGGCGTAAGAGGGCCATGGCCAGCAGGGAGGAGAGAGGTTAAGCCTTTGGCAGCATTTGACATTTGAAAACATGCATGTCATGTCTTATTAGTGATTTTATCATCCTGTACCTATAAATTATATAAAATGAGGATTACCTTAAAATATTCCATCAGTGATCTGGAGTACTTCATAGCATGGTCCTTCTTCAGCTTAAACATCCTCAAATAGAGCAGTGATAAACATCGGTAGCTGTGGTGATGAGGAAAGTCTCCTGTTAATGCCAGTGCTTAATGAAATTTATAAACTGTTAAGAAGAATGCTGATTCAAATTTGCAGTTACTCTCCTATGGTTAGATTGAGAAACGTAAGTAAATAAAGAAATTCTAAAAAGAGAAGGGGCAAGCATGAAAATCCCATTTTGAAAAGGGTATAAATTAGGAGAGTAAATGTTTAGTTAGCGACTGAAGAAATCTATTAGTTATCCTTTAATAGTTTAATGGAAAACAAGAGTAATGATCTAGGGTAAGCAGCTTAAGTTGATCTAGAGTTTTCACATCTTTCTATGACATTTCAGTGCTTTCCTTGTGGCCTCCATCGGACTCACCATAGTACTGCTAGCTTTTTGTCCCCATCCGAAGCCAAGGGACTTGAAAAGTTCTTCAGCCTCATCGCATACCTTTGAAGAGAAAGGAAAAGCTAAAGTGGAATCTGTATTATGCTTCAGAAATGCCCGAAGTCATTGGTATTCTGATTGCCTGAATGAGTTATTCCCACATTTGCTCTGGGCAACAAGACCGACTGGTGCATGCGGGCAAAAGCATGCTTTCCCGAAACATACACAAAATGGGGATCAAAGCGTCATAAGAGGACTCATGTGAAATACAGAGTTGATCTCTGGAGAAGGCAGTGTAATCATGAGCCTTAGGGCAATGCTGTGCAATTACTGTGAGTTTGTGTGTGTGTGTGTGTGTGTGTGTGTATCTAAATGCTGATAAAATACTGTTTCTAGGAAACCTAGCTAAACAACATTACTGGTTTTCAATGAGAGGTGGACAAGAATGTCAGTTTCAGTTCAGTTTATGACAGATTAGGTAAATAATATACAACTATGTCTGACATGAGCACAGCAAGAACTCAATAACACAGTTAAAAGGTCTTTTCTAATGGCTCAAGTTTTGAATATATTCCTGTTGAAAGTGGTTTAGTTTTTTTGGAAGGAAGGTTGATTTCACAGCATTTTAAGGTCTAAGCACCCTTAATTTATGATACCTGTATATTTCGTCTTTCTATTCTCCTTAATTGTTACTGTTCTGCACTGGGGTGATAAAAGGTTGAGTAGTTTCCACTTTTTTTTTTTTCTTCTAGCCAAGTACATTCCATTCAGGGCATTTAGACTCTTGAAAATCAATTCATTGCATAAAATCATTGTCTGAGCTTTAATGCAATTTCACAGGTACTTGTGGTAGAATAAGTAATGGAGTTCAGTGTGCCAGAAGGAAGTTGAAAGTTCTCATTTATAAGAAGGCATTGGAAAGCCTGCAGAGCCCCTGAGCTGGCATGCTTGACTCCTTGCTTACATCAGCCTTCCCCAGCAGAACACTGCAGAGCCTAGGCTCACCCCCTGAGACTCGGCCTCCTCAGCATTGTAGCCACCTTGCTCTCCTGGTTATTGCTCCAGTTCTGTTGAGTGAACATTTTCTAGGAAAGGCACTTGTACATTTAATGCAGGTCCTTTCTTTTGTTGCAATATTAAGCAAAGGGATTTTTATTATGTAATAAATCTAACTTTCTTTGACAGTTGGATCACTGAAATGTCAAGTCACTGTGATGCCCCACTTGTTTTCACAAATACATTTCTATTGCAGATTCCCAGAGCTCAGAGCAACTATAATTACTTGAATGAAAAAAATGGGGCTCTCTCTCTGTAGCCAGCATACTGTTGGGGAGAGAGTAATAAAAATCTCTTCAACATAATATTGCACTACTAAAAACTATGTTTATATTACAGTCACCCTCTAATTGCAACCACACTTGAAGTGACTTGATAGTGGAGTTTCAATTGCTTAAATGGACCAGAAGACCTAGTTGCTTTAACTCATTTTAGTCCCAACTGAAATTCCTCTCATTAAAAAATATTATACACACATGTAATTTACAGAAAGTATAAAAAATTTTAAAATAGAGAAGACATAAATGAGTACACGCAAAAAATGGTGAAGTTGGAAACAAAACAGAATAAAACTGATGAAATCTGAATGATGTCTGTGGAGTACATGAATGTCAATGTTCAGGCTGTGATACTGTACTATAGTTAAGCAAGATGTTCCCACTGGGGGAGACTGGGTGAAGGGCACACAGGAACTCTCGGTATTAGTTCTTACAACTGCATGTGCATCTATAATTACCTCAAAATAAAGTTTAAAAACATTAACTTTAAAATGAATGCCCATAAATTCTCCATTGACTTTCAGGTTTCATTGAAATAAACTTCTATGAGAGTAAAATATCATATAAGAAAACATAAATCATGCTTTTTCCCTAAATAACTTTTTTTCTGAATAATTAAGGAAAAATTACTTAATAATTCACATTGCACTTTTACCATAAAATAAAATTTGTATTTTACTTTTATATTTTTAAGACAGCATGTGTTTTCTTAAAAGAACATAAGAAAGAAGAATATGTAGAAAGGGAAAACACTCATAATCTCACTCACCTATTACAGGTGTGATCTCATTTCCCTTCCAGTTTGATTCAGATGCATATACAAACTTTTCATGATGATAATTGTAATGTGCAGGTTATTCTGCAGCTTGATTTTATTTTAACATCATATTATAAATATGTTTTGTGTGGCTGCATAGTGTCTGTCATTGTTGTATTTCAACGGCTGCAAAGTATTCTGTTGAGTGTCCTACTATGTAATTACTTTTATTATTTGGTGTGCTTCCAATTGTGTGCTATTATATATAATGTCAAATTGAACACCGTACTGATTACTTGTTCTAGTCTTTACAGTTGTTTTCATCAGGAGAGAAAACTCAGATGTCTACTGAATTTGATCTAGGTACTGGATCAAAAGATATGAATACTCATTTGTATGGCTTTTCCTACACAATGCCGAATTGCCTTCAATTTACAATAATCAGTTTCTATTCCCATCAGCTGCATAGGAGAGGTCTAGTTCACTGTCAGGCATTTTTTTTTGCTGTAGTTCTTTTTTTTTTTTTTGAGATGGAGTTTCGCTCTTGTTACCCAAGCCGGAGTGCAATGGCGTAATCTCGGTTCACCGCAACCTCCGCCTCCTGGGTTCAAGCAATTCTCCTGCCTCAGCCTCCTGAGTAGCTGGGACTACAGGTGTGTGCCACCATGACCAGCTGATTTTTATATTTTTAGTAGAGACGGGGTTTCACCATGTTGACCAGGAGGGTCTCGATCTCTTGGCCTCGTGATCCACCCACCTTGGCCTCCCAAAGTGCTGGGATTATAGGCGTGAGCCACTGTGCCCGGCCTTTGCTGTAGTTCTTAATGCTAGATATTAAAATTCTTACATTTTCTTGTTAATTTAAAAAGTGCCTTGTTTTAATTTGCATTTTTGAATGAATGTAGAGCATGAATTATCCCTGTGTTCACTAATGTTTCCCCTCAATTTTGAATCCTTACAATTTTTGCCAGTATGTTCATCTTGTGTATCTTTGAAAATCACAGGTAGTTTTGACTAGACACTAAGCAATCAATTTCTTCTTGAAAGCTACAGAATGGTGGTGGTGCCTTCCACAGTATATAAAGCAAGTCAAGGAGAAATACTTGACACTTTTTTTGGTGCCCACATTTCAGAGCAGTGCAAAGAGAAAGCTGGCTGATCGGCTCAGCAGGTAAGGCTAGAGCTGCCCCTATAATCACCCTCCTTTTGTGGCTCTGAGTAAACTTCTGATTCTATGTGAGGACAGTTGCTTTTAAAAAAAAATGGTCCTCTTCTTTTTATCTTTTGGAATGTGTCACTGGGAAAATACGCACACTAAATCTGTCCAATGTTTGTCTGAAGATTTAGGTATGTATATCCTCAGGTTTGTAACAGTTAATGCAAATACAAGCAAGATAGTATAAACCAGTCCTGGCATTATTGATTAACCAAGCCAGATGGGACTGGACATAAGGACTCTTTAGGTAAAAAATTGCTTACTTAATCAATCAAAAGTGATTATTTAGTTCATCTAGTGAACGATGGTGCCTATCCACCATTCAGGGGTGGATTAAACTATTGTACAAATATCTGTAAATTACTGGATAACATCAGAATGGATTATTTCTTCTTCTACCTCTTCTTCTATGAATTTTTGATAACCCAGAAATTCTATACCACCAAGATCAACAGCCAGAAAATTTCATTTAAAATGTAAATGAAACCGATAATGTGTGCAGTTAATATCCCCTCTCCTATTCTCATTGTCTCATCTGTACCACCAGCCCCCACTACCACCTCATCTATTTTCCTAATTCCAGATACATGGAAAGTCTCCTCCACACCTGTGGCCTTAAACACCAACTTTGAGTTGGAACAGTGTCCCCTCCCTTTTTAATAACCAAGATAAAAATTCTTAGACAACATCGTTTGTAATAGAAATCCTGAGGGCACCATTTTTTCGAATTATAAAACTGTACCTTTGAAAAGACAAGTCGATGCTAAATGGTAAAATGATTATACTTACTTCCACCCACTACATTTCCATTTTAATGTTACAAATACTGCAAATTATAACACTCACATTATAACTTCTGAAGGGGATAATTTATAAAATCAGTGTCCATCAATTATAAATTTTCCATGATATTAATAAAATGGCAAGAACTAATTATGATGACTTCTAAGAAGATGCCTTGACAAATTATTAATAAGTGGAAATGATATATATTTTAAAACACGGTTTCTAATTCTAGCTGAAATCAACGTAGGAAGATGATTGCAGAAAGGCCATTCACCTGAGGAGCTCCACAGTCTCAGAGTACATCGTGTACGGCGACTTTGCTTCCAGAGGGTCGCGTTCCATGGCATTGCCACATTCAGTGAAGGAGAGGGCAGCATCAGCATAATTCACAGCTTTGCCAAATTTCTCGAACTGAAACAGGAAGATGACTCGTCAAGATGATACTCGCTATTTTCCCCTTCATATAAAAGAGTGGTTTGCAACTGGGGGGTAGTTTTGTCCCCTTCCCACAGGGAACATTTGGAAGGTCTGGAGACACTTTCAGTTGTCACCCCTGGGGAGAAGGGGCATCTGGTGAACAGGGGCCAGAAATGCTTCTAAACTTCCTGCTATGCCCAAAACAGCTCCCACAATGGAGAATGAGGTGGCCCAAAATGTCAGCAGTGCCCAAGCTAGGAAACCCAGATCTAGAAGACAATGTATGAATTGATATTAACAATGAAGTTACTGGCTAATGGTTCTATTGTCATGACACCAAGGCTAGTTGAGAAGAGAAAAACGCAGGCAGGGTATCATATGTGGTTTGTGGCATTGTTGCCGCTGTTATCATTATCTTTTTGGTGGACCTGAATCAAAATCATTGCCTCAAGTAGTTTCTATTCACTAAATTTACTAACTATCTGGTCATTGTAGTGTCCTATAGACAGCACTTGCAACTAAGGGCTGCTTTTTATAAGCTTCATGGACAATGAACACATACATTTTTGCTTTAGAACTCTTTGTGAGCACATCAACCTCACCCTCAGGAGAAGATTAACATATTGATGATATTGTCATGAAAAGTGGGAAGCTGTAGTATGACTGTTGACAATAATCACATCACTTTCATTGTAAATGATGGTTTGAAATAGTGTGTCAAAAAGCCACAAAATATAGTACTACTAAATATTTTAGTTTAGTAAAATTTTATTGCAAAGGTTTTAGCCCTGATAATGGTCACGATTAAACTGACTTAGACATACTGATTTCTTTTTTATGTGTAATGAATATTATATATGACACTTTTATAGTGAGTATTTTATAACAGGATTTAACATTTTCAATTTTTGATAGCAGGATGTAAGAATTCCACTAATATGGTATTTTATGTAAAAGAACGAATATAATGCAGATTTAGCTATTTTAATTTTCTTGTATACCTTTTATCAAAATATTTTCTATGCAACTGTGAAAGCTTCAATTCTCTAAATGGCAGAGTAGATGTCTCTAGCAAAGGATTAAGTACAACTATAAAATGATTAGTTATAGGTCCTGCAGAATCTCCTATTGTAAATGACTTTTTACAATAAATGTTCTTAGCTTTTACGAACTACAGGAATTCTCTGGTTTTCTTTCTGTAAGCTATGTGGAGAAATATCAGTTTCAATCAAATTCAAACTGATTTCGTGAAAACCTGTGTACATATATGCAAACTAGGTCCTTTCTCTTTTGCCTTGCAAGATAATTTCCTTAGGTCATCTGGCTCCACTGGCTTTCTCATTTGGAAATTAATCTTAAGATCCTGATTTCTGAAAGCGGCTTTTCATTCATAAGCTTACAGCTGGAAAGATCTGTAAACATCACCTAGCCTAAACCCCTTCTTCCCTAGGAGTAGCTAATGTCCAGACAAAAAATTACATGGCCATAGTGCCAATTAACAGCCAAGTTAGGCCCCATACCTGGGCTTATTTCCCCATCCATAAAATGAGTGTCTTAAACTTTAAGGGTGCTTCCTGGGCTAATATAGGCATAAGCTTAGCAAAAATATCATTCCTCTAAGTGTTTCTCAACCTTTCTTTCAATATCACCCACCCCCACTAAGGAAATTTTAAGATACAGTCAGCCCTTTTGTATCCGGGGTTCTGCATCCATGGATTTAACAAACCTTAAATCAAAAATATTCAGAAAAAAATTACTGGTTTCATCTGCATTGAACATATACAGACTTTTTCTTGTCATTATTCCCTAAACAATACAGTATAACAACTCAACATAGCATTACATTCTACTAGATACTATAAGTAACCTAGAGAGATTTAATGTATATTAGAGGATGTGAACAGGTTACATGCAAATGGCCATTTTTTATCAGAGACTTGAGCATCTGAGGAGTTTGGTATCTGAGGGGGGTCCTGGAACCAATCCTCTATGGATACAGAGGGATCACTGTATTTTTCCACGTACCCTCAATGAAATTTTAATACAAAAACATACTTATCCTCTCTTTATGCCCTGTGGCCCTTTGAAGGGTCACACCCCATTGCAATAACTAAGACCTTTTCACCCCCTCTCTGAAACCAATTTTTGCCCCCATATGGGCAGTATCTCCCCAATTGGGAATGCATCCTCTAAATGAATTAGGCCAAATGTGATCCCTTGAAACACATACATATAAACACAACCTTGGAATGTAGAGTGATGTTAGTTCATAATCATATGTATATATGTCTGTGGCACCGAGCATTCTCAGTTCTTCAAACGTTTCATCTACATGGTCTCCTATGTACACCCCAGTCTTCATCAGCTCATGTAACAGCTTGCCAAAGGAACATGTGTATGCCCTCTAACCCCAATTTTGACAGAGGGAAAACCCTAGGAGCACTGGAGTGCTCTGTAGTGCCATACAGTTGAAGGCATTTAGAGAAAACCTTTGGTCTTTGAGGCAGCAGCATTGGCATCCAATACCTTTCAAATCTCTCATTGCCCATACAATGGTCACAGGCACAGTTGTCCTGGCATCTCCAGTGGAGCTAGCACTCAGCCTGCCTTGTCATTTTTGTTTGCAGGGGCAGGGGAAAATTGTTTCTAAGGAACAATTTATACCACAGAAAGGTTAGCTGCAGATGCTAAGCAATTTGTGCCCCAGGGGGGAAATGACAGAAAGCAGAGAAAAGACAGATGTAAGAACCATGGACAGTTGATGTTGGCCACACACTAGTCATAGCATTTCATCACAGCATTCCCAATATCAAACACCACTGGGACAACTAAGTCCTAGCTGGACACAATGCAATGTTTGAGGATGCTATTTTTTTAACCCAACGGGGTTTAGTCAAAGTGAGAAGCCTGGATTTAGGCATTTCCTAGGACAGTGGTTCTCAAATAGTTGCACTTGGAAACGTCCTGGGGAGCTTTAATACTCATTCCTGGGTCCCAGTCCCAGAAATTCTTATTTCGTTGGTCTGGGGTATGGGCTAGGCATCAGAGTTATTCTAAAGCTTCCCAATGTGATGTGCAGTTGAGACCCACTGTTAGGAGCCTCAACCAAATCAAACAACTCAAAATGTTGAGCATATCACTGATCTAGGTGGCCAAAACCCTTGTAGACAGCTGGGAAAATTATCTTGAGAAATCCAGATGACAGCATTTCTTTTCTCTGCTTGGGGTCCCAGCCTAACTGTGGGGCTCACTCTGAAAACATGTCGTCAAATGCAGCAAGGAGCTGACTTTTTCCTCAGGCCTAGTTTTCCCAAAGCCAATTTTTGAGGACATTTAGACAGCTCTCAAGAACTCTCCCATTCCCACATGAGATCTGGTTTACTGGACCCAAAGAGAGCATCCTTTCCAGGGAAGTTTCATAAGTCATTTCAAATTCACTTGAAAGATATGACAATGGTATATGCCATTTAGCCTCTGAAGTTGGGGTAAGGGGAAGAACAGTGGGAAAACAGATGACAAGCTAACACAGCCCTGAGAACTTTGGGAATTAAAGAGCTAAGTAATTCACCAGTTCCAACCTCCCTATGCCAGGGCAGCAATGTGTTGCCAGGCAGGTGTGGGCTGTGCTACTGAAAATCTGTTTGGAAAAGTGCTTTCTTTGTTTTCTTTTGAAACATAAATCCTTAACGAAACAAAGTGATGAGGAAAAGGAAACCTACCAGTGCATCAGCTTTGTGCTTCAGCTTCTTAGCCTCTTGCATGTAATAATCAGCATTGTGAACCCTAAATAAACAAAATGAGGTCTTTCAGAATCCACTGCTTCATCTTTTCATTAAAAGACTGAATCATCAAATCTTTTCTGCTATAAATCGATTCCCATATAATGCCTTGAAAAAGGCAGACTAATGCTGTCATTCATATCATAACCAACCTTGAATTAATGCTGTAAATGAAATCTGAAGTACATAATGGCCCATTAGGATAAATAACCACATCCTCCAACCCCAACCATTACAGTTGTCCAAATAGATCAAACAAAACCTGGCTATAAATCCGTGTGTTGGTTATATGTGAGGACATGGATAGGAAAGGATAAAACCACCTGCATTTGCACCTTCCTTTGGAACAGTAACAATGCTGCATGATTAAAATGGGCCCAAAACATTTATTGGTGGGGACAGTGTATGCAGCTGGGAGGTGGGGTGTACTTTTAAGGGTATAGGAGCTGATGCTGAGGTCTTATTTTGGGTGACATATACATAGCACTAGAAAAGCCATGCTGCCCCCACCCCCATTCACTACTTCAAACTGTCCACGATAATCTGGAACAACATACGAGTCATCAAAAGTGAGCTTGGGTCTTCGGACATTAGTGCTGCTGCTGGAAAGAAGGGGCAGAGCCGCCCAGGACGTCATCTCCAGGTGACTGCTATCCATGAGGCCAGTAGTGATGGTAGAGGTGACGGTGGAAATGGTAGTGGTAGTAGTTGTGGTGGTGGCTGTGGCAGTGGCAGTAGCTGTGACAGTGGTGGTGACAATGGCAGTAGTAGTGACAGTGGCAATAGCAGTGTTGGTGACAGTGAAGGTGGCAGAGGCTGCCTTTTTTGGAGTTTCTCCCTCCTGGGAAAAAGGAGGACAAATAGTTTCCATTAGTTCCAGCTTTTTGAAACATCTTTTCATAAATGCTTTGAATGTCAAGAAAAAAGGCAAAAAAAAAAAAAAAAAAGGAAAAGAAAATAATTCACACAGCTTGAGGATAAATAGGTGACCCTGGATATTTTATGAACACCATGAATCAACAGCTTTTGCTCTATGATGATACCAAACACCAACCTAAGCTGCAACTACACAGTTCCACCATTAAGACACCCATGGCAAAGGGCTAAATCCAATGATAAATGTGAGGGAGAAGGGAAGGAAGAATATAGAGGAGAGAGGAGGAGGGAGGGAGAAAGGAAGAGATGTATGGACAAAGGGAGGGAGGGAGACATAGAGATATTAAATATAGCCCTTGACCCTGATGTGGGTATTTGTGATAAGGGAACCAGCCTAGAAGCTTTCTTCAGGGTAAGTAACATCCTCAGGTCACTCTGCAAAATACCAGATACAGGCCAGCAAAATAGCAGGAAATTGTACTCTAGTTATCCCTGCCCTGACTGAACTGAGGTTGAAGCAGCCCTTTTGTTCATGTGAGGCGCTTGATTGGTTTCTGGCTAAGTGAATGCCATGTGAGTGTGTCTCCATTTTGTTTTGAAATCTTGGGATGGTGAAGCCTCATTTCTGCCAGGTCCAAAATCAAATGAGTAAGAGCCTTACAAGGGCTTTGCTTTGAACTGTCATTGCTATAGAGAGGATGGAGGAAGGAGGTGGTAAGATTATGTGACAGTGTGGTATCACAAGATCACCTGCTGTGTTCAAGTGGCCGACTCTGCCCTCCCACCCTTGGTAACTGTGGGACTCTCCTGACTGTTCTCTCTCTGACCATGCTTCCCAGGGTACCTCCTCTTCCTTCTGCTCTTCTGAGTTGCTATCTCCCTAAGGTTGCTATTTCCCAAGTTCACTTCTCAGTTCTCTTCTTTCTTGATATGATCTGTGAATCTTGTATGTTGTTGGCACAGATTCAACATTAAGTAGGTAACAACCAAATGGAAACCTCAGTTTCACCCAATCTCCAAAGCTCCAGCCTACGGTGACTGTCTTAGGACAATTCCACCAACACAGCCATTAGCACCTCAAATTTTTCACAAACCAAATCAATAATCAAATCAATTTCCTCTTCCTGTTGATGGCAGGATGGTATTTCCTAGTCATTAAAGCTGAATTTCTCCATATTGATAAAAAATATCCAAACTCAGTTTGGCACAATTACCCAGGGAATTGCAGTAGTGTCTGGGCTAGGGGCACTGAAACTGGCAAAATAGGGACTCCCCACCTTTCCTTCCATCTGAGCTGCTCTGCTTTAATCAGCTTTATATATTGAAGTTGTGTAAATTATTTCATTTTGAAAAATGATAATGCTCCTAAAACTCTTTTTGAAAACCACTGCTCTATTTAATCTGTCATTTTTCTTCCTCAACATTACCAGTTAATTACAGTTAATTACTCCTTTTAAATGTATCTCCCCAACATCTCTCGAATTTGTCCCTTTCTTCCTCAAAGCCTCAAAATGCAGGCCCTCATGGCTTCTCACTGAGACTACCAAAGAGTCCCCTGGCTGGACTCCCAACCCCTGAGCTCGCTTCTCCCTCCGGCCTCAATCTGCTGTCTGCTAGCTTGAACTTCCTGAACAAAGTTACTTGCATCTGTCTGTCCCGCACTCAAATGTAAACTCAAGGCTGCAGCTCCTTTGCTGGCATTCAAAGCCCTACCTGATTTGGCTGCAGCTTTCTGCCCAGTTGCAACTGTTCCCTTCCATGAACCTTAGTTTCAGCTGAATTGAACATGTCCCTGCTTTTTTCACTTTCCTGATTTGGTACATGTGAAGTTTTAGATTTCAAAAAGCCTTCCATTCATTTATTTCCCTTTACTACCTTGTGATAATTTTTTCCACTTATTATTTTTATCACATTTTAAAATTTTAAAAATTGTGGTAAAGTACACATATAATAAAATTTATAATTTTTTTTTTTGAGACAGAGTGTCGCTCTGTTGCCAGGCGCCAGGCTGGAGTGCAATGGCGTGATCTCGGCTCACTGCAACCTCTGCCTCCTGGGTTCAAGCAATTCTCCTGCCTCAGCCTCCAGAGTTGCTGGAACTACAGGTGTGTGCCACCACGCCCAGCTAATTTTTATATTTTTTAGTAGAGATAGGGTTTCACCATGTTGGCCAGGATGGTCTCGATCTCTTGACCTCATGATCTGCCTGCCTTGGCCCCCCAGAGTGCTAGGATTACAGGCGTGAGCCACCACGCCCAGCCAAATTTATCATTTTGACCATTCTTAAGTGTACAGTTCAGTCGTGTTAAGTATATTCACACTGTCATGCAACCAATCTCCAGAATTCTTTTCATCTTGCAAAACTGGAACTCTGTACCCATTAAACAATATCTCCCCATTTACCCTTTGCCTTATCCCCTTGCAACCCCCAGTCTACTTTCTGTCTCTGTGAATTTAACTACTCTAGGGACCTCATATCAATGGGATCGTATGGTCTTAGCCTAGGTCTGGCCTATTTCACTTAGCATAATGCCTTCAAGGTTGATCCATGTTGTAGCATATGACAGGATTTCCTTCCTTTTTAAGGCTGGATAATATTACATTGTGTTGATAGACCACATTTTCTTTGTCCACTTCCCTTCATTTTTAAACCCTACTCATCTATTAAGGCTTAACTCAAGAAATGCGTCCTCCACCAGGAGAACTACCTTATACCTACAGCCAGAAGTGCAGATGTGCTTTAACTCCCCTTGGACCATTCAGAGACCTGTCTCTATCCCTGCCCTAAGACACCAATCACCAGCTATTTTATATTCTAGTCCTTTGAGCACATGTCTCATTGCTCACTTTAGACTGAGAGCTCTTTGAGCACTGGGGCCATCTCTGATTTATGATACTGTCCCTCCACTCCATAGCCCAGTACCCTCAGTGTTTGCTGACTGCATGCAGACACACATACGTGGACACTTGCCATAGTCAACAGGGTCAGTTTAAAGATAAAAGCCAAATGTGAAATGTATTTCTTATATTTCTGTGGCTCTTTTACACTTGATCCTGGACCTTCTGAATACCAAATAAGTCTTACCACCTAGATCTTACTGAGATAAATGTGCTGAGAAGCTAGGCATCTGCAAATTATTAGGATGGATATGAAGAAAATGAAGAGTTTTTTTTTTCAACCCAAACATTTTAAAGGAAACAGAGCCATAAGAAACTTGTAAGCCAGCTCCATGTCTCCACTGCCAGAGCCAGTTTTGCCTAGACAAAACAGTAAGATCAGCCCAAGACAGTGTCATTTGTCTGTATGGCCAAGATATGTGGCAAGAACCCTGAAACACTACATCCACCACACGTGGCATTGATGTCAGTCCTGGCACATCTGACTGGAAATGGCTGAATTCAGCCATGATCATATCACTTATATAAACATGTCATCTGTCCACATTCGCTCACCCAGTGAGTCAATAAACAGGACTTCATGCCTAAATGGAATAGAGAAGACTCTGCGAGCACAAAATTGTAAACATTTTTGGAGCTAGAAGAAGCTCTATAGATCATCTAGTCAAATCCACTCATTTGATGATCTCAGAGATGTTTCATGATTGGCCCAGAGTCACAGAGCAAATTTGATGCAGTGCTGGCACTATAAAAGTTAAGAGTTAAGTGTCTTAACTCACGGGCTAAGGCAAAAATCATACCACAAGTCTCCTAGATTTGAAATCATTAATAGAAAGAAAGAATGGCCTAAGAAGAGGCATTGTTGCTCACTCCTATCAGAGAAGCCTAGTGATTTCCCTAAGAAGGATGATATATTTCTAGGGGCAAATATTTATATATTTATCATGTTTCCCCAGGAGATTTTAGCCCTTGTGAAAATGACTTTGCAGATTCTTTTAAGCATTATCATTGTCATAATAACATCTGTATTATTTATAATACCTAATTATTTGTGACAATATACAAGGCACTATACGAGGAGAAATAATGGAGAGTTTGTGTATTTGTATACACTCGCTTCTCATATTTCTTCTCTTCTTCTTCCTCCCTTCCTCCTGCAGCATCCCCAAATGATCAAGTTAGATGAGCTGGGTTAACTCATTTCTACCTGACAATTATAATATTTCTTCCAAGATGCTTACATTTACCAATATCCCTTTGAAAGTAGCACAGAATTTGCCTTCAGTTCTCTTAGGTTTGGTAGATGTGATATGTCCAGTCATGGAGATGTTTTTGTCTTGTCCAAAGGGACCATTACTGCCACTGACATTTCTGCGGCGTGGAGGGTCCTCTGGCAGTGGGGAAAGTGGAGGAGGAAATAGTTTTTCTTCCTTTCTTCTGTTTGCTCTCCTGGATGAATTATTTCTGTGGAAAACAAGAAGTGCAGGGTGTCATAAAGTCTTATTTCTCTTTATTCTGATTTTCCCCATGATGCTAGTACTGTCAGCTGAAGTAATATTTAAATTGCTGTCCCTCAACCTATGGTGAAGAGTATCTGTAAAAATGCATATAGATATAGATATCTTTCTACATAAATATAGATATATGCATACGTATGTATCCAGGAATAAACTAATGTCTTTGAAGCGGAACTCCATGACCAATGTAAATGTCTAATGGAGTGTGCTACAGCAGGATATTTTCAACTTTTCAAGATTACTGTTAATTAGATTTTTATGGAAAATACAATGCAGACTTTAATCCCATCATTTTTCAGGATGGTTCCTACTTATTTTGCCCTAGGATTTAACTGCACAATCATGCAATAAATGGCACAGTAAACAATCAGTGGAAGAATATTTTCTTAAGAAATATTGTGCTTATACATTACTTAGAAATAAATAATGCACTAAATAGTATTGTGACATACATTGCAAATTGTATATACAGAATGTTCTACTCCAACGCCAAGGCATAACGAGTCTCTAATCTTAAATTGTTACATTGAAGTACTGATGTACTCCACTTTACAAAACTCCATTGAAAAATATTATTTTGTCATATTCACACTAGACATCTGAAATTCTAAAAGTGCTTCTGTGCTTTCAAACTGATTTATCTGTTCATTAAATGGGCATCATCAAATAGTCTGAGACTTCAAATAAAACAGAAAAACTGAAACCTTATGCTAGCTGCTTAACATGGTAATTGGGTCATGGATTTTCATTTTACTTACTGTCTTAGACTAATCAATGAAGATTACTTGAATTTTAATCTTTTCTTAGACAACTAATATTGCACTGTGCAGCTATTTACTTTTCATGATTATTGACTACAATTTTCAATAGCGAATTAAGTCAACAAGAATTTATGTTTTCCTCTTGGTCAATTTCAGTCAGTGTCTAGAAATATTGATTTACAATATCTCAAAGCAACAAATCAAAGATGAACAAGCATTCATGTGGTTTGATTCCCTGAAATAGAAGCCAATGCGGCCTCCTTGTCCCACCTCCACTGTGGCAAATTGGCCAATTGTAATACCTGTCATCTTCTCCATCTTTTGTTTCATAAATGTGGCCCTATGTTAATATTTGTTGTGTAGCAAAACTGAAAAAACACAACTGTTTCTGCCATTACCTCAGTTGATTAAAATTAATTAAAAGATACTTTCCAATGGATTTTAAAAATTGCTTTGACATGCATAACCATTTTACAATAGCAGTGATGCCTGATTGAAATGATAGTGAACATACGGATTAAGATTCTTGTCCATGAGGAAGCTCCACAAATACCAGATCACATTAAGTGTAATAATTACAAAGGCACCAGGCTTTTGGGAATTTATATGTGCGGATGCCAAGAATTGCTGTGGTATCTACAGGAGGTGAACAGTGGTTCATTAGCTGTAACTACTCCTCCACTACTTGAGCTGCCCGAGAAGGAACTGGGGGCTGCAGGGGAAAGAGCTGCTTCTGAGAGGCAGTTAATTTGCCATTGGCAACTACAGTCACGCAATGTCTGCCCATCTGCCACTGAAACAACCAGCGGGAATTCAGTGCATTCTGTACAGTGAGCACCAGTGACCTGTCCCCCTTTACATCTGCCTGGTCATGACCTGGAACCATGGAGTCTTTAAAGACTTCCTCGGTCAAAGACACCCAGGGAGCATTTTCTAGAGACCACTCTGTCATTGTTATGACTTCCAACTAAAAAACAGCTTTTGCTTCTTTGGGTACCTCTTGCAATAGGCCAGAGGAGAATAGGAGACAAAAGAAGGGCATCACCACCTGCACTTAATTCCTCAGAGGCCCTGCTGATGGTACCAGCTCTAAAGAAGAAGGGGAGATTCAGGAGAGTCCTTCTGTGGAACTATGGGGAACTATAGCTGTCATAGTCCGATGTGGCATCTTTGTTAGGTTAAAAATAGTCATTTAGAAAAATGAATGTTGTCTACCACTTTGTTTGAATGGTTAATAAAGCACAAAGGAGCAAAGCTTGGGGAGAGGGTTCCCAGGAGTAGACCCCTAAGAGACCAGTCATTGCTTCATTCTTCCTCAACTCCAGAAAGTTTTCCAGAGAAAACACATCTGTTTGATGGGCATAAGAAACTGACTGAGGCCCTTTCTGAATGATAAATGCTACCAGGGAAATACTGTTTTTCCACCTGCAAGAAAAGTAAAGACATTGTAAAGACAGTGGATTAAAGACAGCATTTGGTGTAAGTGGATTAAAGACAGCATTTCAGTACGGCATGGCTGTACTGAAGCCAAGCAGGCATAGGGCAGCAGGCATAGGCTGAGGTAAACCGCCTAGATGACTCAGTGGATTTGGGCACAAACGCACAGTCCCATGTCTTCTATAATCATAGCCACGTAGACCCAACTTAGAGAAGCTTACCACCTGGCTCTCAGCCACTACTGTTTGTGTAGCGTATAGATATAACACTCACCCTGTGAAGGAGCTACTGAATAAAACTATGCCTCATTTACCTGCTGTCTCTTGAGTGCTCTTCCAGCTCCCTGCCCCATATCCACCCACTCCCCTCAGATCTCAGCTGGGGCTGGACCCCAATCCTGAGCGTGACATTTGGTAAGAACCAACTCAAATGACTAGATCTTTATGTAATACTTGGTCATCTCTCTTTCATAAAACGGGGAAAGCGATAGGCTACTGATCACCTAGAGAGTGTAGCAGTGGGGACTGATGGTTGTGATAGGTCCTTCTTCCTTGAAAACAAAGGAGGAGGGCCCTGGAATGACCTTGTCTGACCATTAGGGGAGCATGCCTCCTCATATGCCTGGTCCACCCTGAGATGAAGGGGTCAGCTTGCTCCACCGGAAGGTTCTCTAGTTCTCAGAACTCCAAGTGTGTATGTGAAGGGATGTTTCAGAACAAAGTTCTATCAGAGAATACAGATGCACCTCACCAATAGCTACTGATCCTCAGGGAGGGGGCAGCCCAGGACCCAAATCTCCTTAGTAGTTAAACCAGATCTAGTGGTAATTGATCTTTTCCTTCGTTTCATCTCAAAACAACAAAGATCCAGACAAATGTAAACTGATAACTTATTTCTGACATCTTATCTGTAGCAGATTGATGCCATATCACTGCTGTTAAACAGTAATCTGTGAAATCAATTGTTAGCAGCAGTTAGCCAGATTGCTCTCTGCTCTGGGCTGCTAATAGGCTCCAAAACTGGGCTTTGATGAGAGTAATCTCTCACGTTGAATGCATTTATGGCAATAATTACTCAGACAGAATGGTTCAAGCAGCTGACATGATTGTTAGTTAAGTGATATTTATAAGACAGAAAGAACTTGGTCACAATGCTTGGCAGAAACGGAAGGCAGGACTTCTCTGGAAAAGACTCAAGCTGTTGGAGTGAGGAGGTGCCAGGAGGCCTCCTGCTGGACTCTGGAACCTTCCACACAGAGAGAGAGGGGAGACGAGGTGCCAGCTCCTTGGAATGAAATGTTTGGGGAGGCCAGAGAGATAAGCTGTCTGGGAGTGGCCCTCTTCCTGGGACACTTCCGTGTCAGGGAAAGCCGACTTTATTTTTCATTTCCCTGGCGTCTGTGGCACTCCAGACGTAGCTACTGGTCCTCAAGCTTCATATCAATGTTAAGTAATGACATCAAAGAGGAAGTAGCTGCCTCATCCTGTCAAGATCAAGGAGTTGCTTTTCCAGGGAAATTGAGTAATCACCATCAGAACTGAAGGTTGGGGAGAAGCAGGTGATCTGGCTAAAGTGATAGGGATTCTCTTGATGCTTCTTAATTTCTTTATTTCCTTTTACCCTTTACTGAGCACTGAAATTTTGTTTTGACTGATTTTAGTGATCAATCTGACTTGGAGTAAAGAAATGTTGCTAAAAGCTCATGGAGTCACTCCAAATCTGGCAGCCTATGTTCCACCCTTTATCACACCCTTGCTAGACCAGTGGCCAGGGACAGCTGTCAGGCCTTGACCGAGAGACTCCTGTTTTTTACCTTAAAGTCTTCTGGGGCAGGATCCCCTAAACAGGTTCAATTAAGATTTCTTAGGAGTCTGAACCATCCTACCAAGCCATCATACAGAGACAGGGCAAACTCACTCTCTAGTGTTGGGAGGCTTGTGAGGTGGGGCTGGTGAGATGCAAGGAGGGAGCAAGCAGAGAGTTGTGGCCTCCTCCAGGCGCTGCTTCTTCTCAGGAATCTTCTCTGCAACTTCTGTTGGCTTTAACAGGGAAAAAATACACAGGGCTTGAAATACATGGCACCATTCAGACAACCATGTTTTATACACTAAAAAATGAGCAAGATACATAGTTTGCATTTATTTTAACCTCTAGATTAGGTAGGAAGGTTAAATGTGTGCCTTTGATTAGACAGAAAAGCAATCAACCTTGCCTCGCCTAGTCCTACCGAGAAGTTGGCACTTGAGAGAGTAGAACTGTGTGATCTGAACCTCTGTGTAAAGACTGAGTGGCATGGGACTCTCACAACAACAGCAAAGAGAATCTATTAATACAAGTTTTGGGCACTTCTCCCATCAATAGCGCCCCCGCAAATAAATAGTTTAGAAACTAACATTGTAACTTGAATGTGACATAAATCCTGCCCAAGCAGCATGGGGATGGTGGCTGACATATAAAGGAAATGAACCACGTTCAAAGCACACC
The DNA here is from genome assembly GCA_963573385.1 of Cacajao melanocephalus. Classification (NCBI taxonomy): domain Eukaryota; kingdom Metazoa; phylum Chordata; class Mammalia; order Primates; family Pitheciidae; genus Cacajao; species Cacajao melanocephalus. The sequence goes on from CAUYLG010063471.1 coordinate 49,211, forward strand.
TTTGGACTTTTGCATGTGCTGTTCTGAAGGTACACTGTCAGCTGTGGTTATACTGTTGTCATCACTAAGTGTGGAGAATCAGTGGTAGGGCAAAGGCCTTTGACTTCTTGGTCCCTGTTTTGGAATATAGGTTGAGTAGCCATTACCTAGAATAGTTGGGACCAGAAGTGTTTCCGATTTTGAATATTTTGGAATTTTGGAATATTTGCTTTAAACTTACCAGTTGAGCATCTCAAATTCAAAAATCCCAGATCGGAAAATGCTCCAGTGAAAATTTATTTCTCCTGAGTGTCATGTCAGTGCTCAAAAAGTTTCAGATTTGGAGCATTTTGGATTTTGGATTTTCAGATCTGGGATGTTCAAACTCTACTCCCATTAGGTATGTTCGTATGCAACCCAGAGAGAATACCCTTTGTTTTGGAACTTGTAAAGTCAAGCTGAATGACGACTGCAATCATTATTGCAGCATCCTAGTCAGCAGGATGGCCTGGCCACAGTGGGGGCTGCGACTCAATGAGGAATCTTAAGTCTTTCCTGGAAAGGGACAGAAGAAAAGAGGACTGGGACCCTCCTTTCTCGCCACTGTGACAGTCTTAGAAATAAGATTACCTGAATACCATCATCATGAGATGTCACTCTAAAAAAAAAAAAAACTACCCTGAGATGTGGAGATACAACAGAATGAGCATACTGGATACCAAAGCATCTCTCTAGATATAGTTCAGATGAAAAGGGCAATTCTGGATTTCCCCTTATGAGTATAATTTATAGCCTTGGAATTCATCCCTAAACTCCTGGAGGTAAGATTTTCCCAAGTCAAGCCTACCACATAGGTCAGTGATCCCAGCAGGCTGGGAAGAACATGTGGTTGGTAGGACCCTGGACACTCAGAGTATAACTGTGCTGTGGAGATGCTAATGTTTGTCCAGAGAAATGAATAAGCCCTAGAAAATGCATTTGGACATTGAGGGCACTTGGGTGCCTTGCCTAAGTAAGGAGACTTTCTTTGTGTTTTTCTTTCCTACACATCATAAGCCCTCATGTGCCATAATGGACACTCTTGCCACTGGCTACAGATCATTCCTAGTATTTCCTCTCTGATCATGTCAAATACTGCATTTCCAATAGAAAGCATCATCACCTTCACCAAAATCTGCAGTGCACTGCCTTGGCTTCCTTGAAAATGAAGCTCAAGATCAAGTCAGACAACAGACAGCCACTGCTCACATGCACTTGGCAGGCCACTTTGGACTGCTTACCTTGTGCTTACGCTTGCCCTTAGGGGCTGGTTTCTCTGAAGCGGCGACAGCTGTCTGACGCTTGGGTTTTGTGGCAGTCTCCTTGTGGTCTGGCTTGGAAGGTGCTGCATGGAGGGAGTTGTGGCCAGGTACTCTAGAGAGTAAGTCAAGGTCAATCTTCACCCAGAGGTTTTTCGTGTTCTCAGGATCTCGCAGAGGGGACAGAATCTCAGTTTGCATGACAGGAATGGGTGAAAATGTTGGCTCTTCATTACTGACGGATAAGTTGTTGCTGCTGCCACTGTTGCTCATTAAGGTGCTGAGGGTCAGGCTGGCACCACAGACTTCCTTGGATTTGGCAGTATTACCTCCAGAAATAATGCACGGAGGCAGGACTTTGATTTGCAGGGTCTCTTCCTGATCTGTGTTGGAGTCAGATGTAGATGAATCTGTTTCAATGAATTCCCGAGACTTTGGCACAATCTTGCCAGGCCCTCTGTACTTCTTCTTCTCGGTAGCCAAGGGGATGTTAGGTCTTGGTTCTTTCCTAGGGGCTGGTTTGTGGGCAGTGGCTTTGTTGCGGCCTCTTGGTGGGTCAGGAAGCTCCACACTTTCTTTTTCTTTGGGAGTGCTGCTGGTAATATTTGGTTTGGGCCAGGTAAACTCGTCAATGCTGGTGTTCTTTTCAACCTTTTTGGGCTGTTTTTTTCCAATTGTCCTTTGAGACACTGTCTCACTAGTTGCTGACAACTTATGCTTCAAAGCCTTTGTTTCTGGAGTTTTCTGAGCGGGCCGTGGACGGGCTTTCTCCCTAATGAGACTGAAGAGAGGCCTTTCTTTGGGTTCAGCCGGGACCTGACTGGCATTTGTCTTCACTTTCATCTGGACTTCCATTGGTTGGATAATTGGAGGAGGCAGAGAAATCGTCTCCATCGGTGTTTCATTTTGGCCACAAATAAAAGACTTGTTCTGGGATGCCACTTTGTTAAGCCATTTATCCAGTTGCCACTTGTTGGTTGAGGGTGGCTCAGGCTGCAGATTAAGAAACAGCATCAAGAAAGATTTTTACACTTGCGAAGGATTCAGGAGAACCCTCAGTACAGAGACTACTACTAAAAGCTTTGGATGTTAAGTGACTGTTCACACATACACAAATACGCACATACATACATACACACACACACACACCTGCACACACCCACTGTCCACAATATTCAAATAGCCAGATATAAACCAGCTGCAGTCTACTTATTTAAACTCATTTCCACTCTTTCTCTGAAAATATTCTCCACTTTGGCCAGGAAGAAAAGAATTATTCACAGAGAGATGTTCCAGTGGGTTGGCAGGGGTGCCCATGAGGGAAACCTGTTTCCAAAATCCTTTGTGGGAATCATCACTCAACCTCTCACCAGGAGGCAGAGGTAATAGTCTCTGATCCTGAAAGGAATGTAAGCGCACCTCAAGTGTAATTCAAAAGGAAAGGCTTTCCAACTGCCAAAATGCCAGTGCCTTCTATGTGATGCTGTCTTTCACTGCAAACAGAGCAAGCCTTTTGTATTTTTACTGAAGGTCAAAAAGATTTGACTTCCAAAAAATAGAAACCACCGCACTTTTCTTGGTGTATGGGCAATAAGCAATTTATAGGGACATGCAGGCAGACATTAGCGTCCACTAAACCATGGCAACGATGCATACTATTCGGGTCCTTGATTCCCAACTCTTAGGTCTGCCAGCTGAAATAAAAGAGCCATCATTTTTATTAGAAGAGCTTTTCTTTGGAAAATCATCAGCAGAAGCTTATGGTACCAACCAATAGAGGATGACAGAATTAAAAACGCTTGAGTAGTTGTGATTGCAACTTGCACAAGACAATGACAGGCAAGGGTTGAGAAAGTTGTATCAGCTGAACATCAGCTCTGGAAACACATGGACCCAGGTTTTCAGTCCTGGCTCTCCCACTGTCTGTGAGATCTTGGGAAAGTTCTTTTTAACCTCCTAGAACCTTATTCTCTCATCTGTAAAATGAAGATAATAAGTACTCTGTAAGGTTGTTACGAAGATGAGATGAGAAAATGCAAGTCAGGGTTCAGCAGTGCCTGGCACATGCATGGTCCATGTTCAACAGGAGTTTCTATTATTAATAGCAAAAATATTACTATTGTCTCCTATTTTTTTCTTTTCTGATTATTGAAAAACAAGTGTATGAAGAGCCAGGTGTTGGGGGTGGATTTTACTTGCTGTACCAAAGGCAGGCTCAGGAAAATTGAGCACCCATCCTGGAATCAGAAGATGTGAAGCAAAATCTTTTATTTCAAAATTATTTTAGTATTTCATGGAGCTGTGTCAAATGTTTTCGTGAATTATTATCAAACACACTTGAAGGATGCATATTAAAATAAAGAACATATAACATTTAAATGATCATTTTACCTTTAAGGAAAGTCAAACTTCTTGGGTCTTACTTGCCAAGTAACAATTCACACTTTAATCTAGAATAACAGTTAGTGTCCCCAAGGCCAGAATTGGATCTTGACTGGCTTCACTGGTTCTCTCAGAGGACAAGCTGCTAGTCTAGTCATTACTATGCTAGTTTTACTATGCTAAGAGTAGCTAAGTGGGTCACACAGCAAATCAGTAACACAGCAAAAAATGTATGCATGTGAGGACTATGTGAATATATGTTTTTAAAAAATGCTTTTAAACATCTGGATACTTTTCTGAAGTGGTTATTGTGCTAAATTAATTATTGTGCTGAAAATAATGTGTATGTGTGTGTCTGTGTGTCTTTGTGTCTGTGTGTGTGTATGTGTGTGTGTGTGTTGAGGGTGATGCCTCGGGGACAGGCAGATCATGGTTGGGGTTCTGGCTCCTTCACTCACCTCTGGAGTGGCCACACGAGGTGCCTCATTAGATTCACTGTCAGTGGTGCTGCTTTCAGTGTCTGAATCTGACTCAGAGCTGCTCTCTGATTCGCTGGAGCTGGCAGAACCCCCGCTGGCTTGCACTGCGGGTGGGGGCTGTGGAGTGGCCAAGGGTGGGCTGAAAGAAAAACGATATAAATCATTGCGTCATTTAGTCTCAAATCAGATGGAAAACAGCCCGATTCAGCAGAAGGGCCTATGATCCGTGAAACACAGGCAGAGTGGGGTTTACTGTCCCCATTTTACAGATAGGAAACGTGAGGCTTAGGAGGCCCAGTGACTGGCCCAAGTTCAAAGGTTTGATAAGAACCAGGCCTGTGTGTATCCACGTTCCTTGGCTTTCCATCACACTGTCTTGTCTTCCAGAAAAGCCTTGCCACCCTACCTCAACATAAAAACCTTAAGCCAAGTTTGCATGCCTTCTGGATGCAGATACAGATGTAGAGCTTCAGATATTAAACTGTCCCATTTTTTTCAGTTAAGATAATTTTTCATTTTTTGTTCCCCCCTTGTTCAACACCCCACAGGTTCATCAAGGGGCTCTGATCTTAGCTAAACACATGGTATATAATTCTATTACCAAGAAGGAGTGAGTTCAATTATAATTTTAATTGGAGGAAACTGAGGTTCAGAAAGGAGGTGGGGTTGGTCTCTGCCTCACAGCTAGCTGGAGAGCCAAGACTAGTACCTAGCACCTGGCCTCCCAGCTCCCTCAAAGGGCACTAGCTATGCTGAGCATATTCATTGCTGAGGGCCTGGGGCTCAGTCCCAAAGTGACTAGAGTTGGTCGTCAATTGCTGTCTGTCCGGTGTGTGAATGCGAGAATGAGATAACATACTTCCAGACGTCCTCCACCCTAATTTTTATAACCTCTTTGTAACTCTTACCAGGAGGTATAATCATAAGAGACCAACCAGCTGTAATGATTGATTTTAAATTTGTAAAGCTGACCAAGCAAAGTGTTTGGAAAGTGACACCTTTTGCTACTCTGCCTTTATTGATAATCAATACTCCTCCTCACTGATCGTTTGCCCTCTGTGCCCCATAACAAATCAGCCTCAGCTGCATCTTGGCAAACTGGGGTATGCCATCACCTTTCTATCCTTTGCTCATTGTCGCTTTGGATTGAAGTTTGCTTTCTCTCAGAAATGGGTCTCTAAATTTGGGGGAAGGTTCTAATCTCCCTCTATCTCTTCAGCCTAATCCCTCTTTGGAGATCAGTTTAGCTCATGGGGAGGGGGGTGCCGGGGGCCTGTTTGTCTGTTTACCATCTACCTGATCTTCGCAGCCTCTTGCATGCAGCAGCAAGTTCACTTGCTCCCTCCCTTGCATTCCCCAAATCTGAAGCAGCAGCTCAGTCAAGAGAGCCCAGTCTGGTCCTGGAGGTCATCTGGCCCTGTGGCCCTTTGTTCAAACGTGAGAAAGAGGATCCACAAGGATTCCCCAGCCCCCAACTCAAGGAGCATAGACCTTTATTCACTGCCTGAACCCAAACACCACGCCCTCACTAGAACCTCTTCTCCAACATGACAACTCTCACTCGCTGAGCTGGAGCCATACTGTGCTGCTGCTTGGGAAGGAATAGGATCCCTTCAAAGCCAGCATGGGCTCCTCATCAGTCACTACTCAGCGAAGAGAGCCTTTCCACTTCCTGTGCCTTGTGTGCCTGAAGACTGGCCCTTCAATTTCCCAGGTAGACATTTTCTTTCATATAGGGAAAGCTCATTTTGAACTGCTATTTGCTAAGTAAATGCTAACTACAAGTGTGTCCCTCTGTCAAGTACATCAAGAGATTAGGGAACATACAAGAAATAAGGAGACTATTGTATCTCCTGAGAACTGTGTGACTTCCTCCAGCAATGGGGGTAAAGTGAGGAGACCTGTAACAAGGCTGTTCTTGCCCTGCATTCCTTTGTAAATCTCTCTTTCGTGTCAGTAATGATACCCTATTTATGCAAAGTTCTCTTTAAATCTAATCAATTGTTTCTGTCTTTGGTTACTAAATAAAGATTGAGAGAACAGAAATCTAAGTGAGACTAATCCAGAGATTAGGCTAACTTGGCCTCAATTCCCCCCAAGTGAAGTTTTAAATATAACACAGAGCATCTGCAACACTGAGAATACTGGGTGGTAGATTGAGGGATAAAATCTAATTTGTATCTACATTTATGATTCTCAAGTGAAAAGGCTGTTTCCTAGTATCATTTCACATGGATGCATTCATTTCTGGCTTTCAATAAGGAGCTGGTCATCCTGTTATTACTAAGCTAAAATAGATTCTGGGTTGACTTTGGAATATTTCTGGATAGAGTTCCACTTGCTAGATGATTTTCTACCAACTTCTGTAAGAAACAGAAATTCCCAGGGACTAGTCCCTCAACCAAATACATTAAGGTGATGCACATGAAGCACAGATGATTTATTTACCAAAATCAACTTATTCCTCAGCTAAATCAACGTTTCATGGATGTAGTAGAAATTGGGCTGTATGTGTGTGTGTGTTTTGTACAGATCTTTCTTATCTAAAGCCCTTCTGAGGAGAGATGCATTTTAGTATTCAGATGTTTTTACTTTTAAAAACTAATATGCTGAATATATCATATATAATATTCTCAGTGGGATCTGGATAAGCACCCTTTAATAAAACTTGTTACTATTGCAGAAGTAACATTCGCAGTAAGAGGAATACATAAATGTTTTAAATAAATATATTTACAGCAGTTTAGGTTCAGTCTTATCATCAAATGAGTTTGTCTCAAGGTTAGAAAAAACGATGGTTCTGAGAACTTTTTGAATTTCAGAATTGTAAGAAATTATGGATGTGAATAGAAACCATATATGAAAATCTGGCAATACTTATAAGTAGATATAAATAAAAGACATGGAATTAAAACTGTTTTAAACATAAGGGCAACCTTGACTGAGACCCAGTGAAATGAGACCTGCAATTATTTATCTTAAGAAACTTTATAGCTAAATCTGTTTCTGTGTTCTCAGGTGGGATCTCACGGACAGTCAACTTTGATAATGAACACTTAGAAGAAATTAGTACAGGAAGAACAAGAAGAAGTACATTACCTTTTTATACTCAGACATACAGACTTGGGGATAAGAAGGAAAGGGGACTTAAATTCAGGGAGGACGCCATGAAAACTCAAACTAGGGGTGAAGGATTTCAGTTGTTAACATGAAGGAACTGCTTTCTCTGGGCAGTTGCACGGTCGGAAATGGAGAGTCAGCATTTGTGGAAGGGAATAATGGTTGCTTAAATGGAGGCAAAATTGCTCCTTGCCAGCATCTTTCCTGTGCTTCTTCTCTCCATCTTCTGCTCATGGGCTTGCTGGAAACTGTAGCTGCACCCAGCCTGCTAAGGAATCTAAGCTCCACATCTGAGTCTGGGCCTCATTTCCTGTGGACCTACCTTGTGCCCAGATGGGACTGCTCCCAGGGACAAAAAGTGAGTACAAAACTGAAACATTGTCTTTAAAAGCATGTCAAACATCAATATCGGAATAGTTGGCCTAAGGCCACATTCTTGTCTAGAATGCACCATGGAACTTTCAAGTTGGCAAAGCATCATAATATGTCACTTTCGGTTCTTTACTGAAATCTGTTAGCTGTTCAGCTAGTTAAATTTCCTCTTCTGCTACATTTATTTTCATACATTGCTGATTTGTTTTCCAGATGTATATTAAAGTGGCTGTAGAGTAAAGCTAGCCCATGTAATACTTGATTCTGCCTAGGAGATGAAAAATTATGCACAATTTATATATTCTTCATTCACTAAGACTGTATTAATGTTATTTTTCACACATCATTTACTTTCATATTTCAATAAGCTTCTTTTAAAAAGAATGCTAGTGGTTACAACAAACATAATGTCTGATACTAAAAATAATTAACACTGCTATATTAAACCATCTACTCTATAGTCTGTAAATATTAAAAGTGTACTCAGTAACTTCACTACAATGTGACAAAACTTCTCAAAGTACCCACATTTGTAATGACTTCAAAGTCAACTGCTTAACCTTTTCAAAGATCAGATTTTGCTATCATATTCATCAGAGTGAGCCATCTTTACTGCATAGAACTAAGCTTCATTTTAATCCCAAATCCCTTCATTAGGTCTTCATGATCATAGGCCAGACTGGGGGCAGAGAAGATGGCTTAGCAAGTCAGTGACCCTAGCATGGGAATCTAAAGCTAGGGAAGGTGATCAAAGAGTAGGCCCGTGGGAGAGAAGCTGGGGAGGCATTTAAGATGCCTTCTCCAGAAGGGGTTGGCCCTGGTAGAAAGCTTGAGAATACCAGGGGGAAAAGATGCGCTTTAAGAGACGGTCTGGGCACCCTAGACTCTATAAGTGATAGTCTTTCTATGCTTACACTATCCAGACTCTTCTGCAATAAAGGGATTAATGTGTAGCACCATAATTAATGAATAGATGCAGAAAAGATGAAGAAGCCAAAGGCCACATTGAAGAAACTGACTATTCTGCCTGAAGAAGACTCTGGATTGGGGGTAGGGGAAGGGGCACATGTAATGAAAATTTTCAAACAATGTGTAGGTCTGCCCTGGTGGTGGGGAAAGAGGGGGCTTGTTCTGAAATTTCAAGGGAAATACAAAACCAATGAGTTGGAGATCTAGTGAAAGATTTTACCTCAACACCAAGAAATACTTTTAAAACTACAGCTGACCACAGAAAGAATGCACTACCTTGTGTGCCAGTGAACCCTGCACCTTAGGTGACCCGATAGCCATAGGGCTATAAAGAATGTGGGAGAAAAATCCCTACTGTGGGTCTGAAATGGGGTTGGATGATCTTTAACAGGGAGTCCTGATAAGTAAACAACAATGAGAAAGGGGACCCAGTTGTTCTGAGAGATGGCTACTCCCAAACAATGACCTCATTACACAGGTACAATGACCTTGTTTTATGAGCAAAATGACTTTGCTCTGCACATAGCCTCCTCCGGCACAACCCTATAAAACTTCCCTCCAACCCCTGCCTCTTTGCAGACAGTCCCTTCTCTGCTGTGCTGCCTGTTGCAACCTTGCCACATATTTTCATACTTTAATAAATCTTCCTTTCTTTACTTATAACTGTCTTGGTAAATTCTTTTGCCACTTGCACCACTGGCCCCAGATAGTCACTACCCACAACATTTAAGGTGTCTTTCAACTCAAAGATTATAATCCCTATGAACCTAAAGTGTACTGGGGATTTTAAGTGAGGCTGTTCATGGCCTTTATGATAAAAATTGTGAGGAGACATTTGTGCAATCCAATCTGCTCCTTAAGGCAAGTCTAGGAATGTCCTGCTCTCTACAATACTTTATCAGTCATAGGGTTATTGCATAAACCTTACAGGATTAGAACTGCACCCCTGTAAGGATATTTTGTAAGTCTGACTTTTTACTAACTCAGATTAACGGCCTCCAGAAAGCCAAACATCTGCACCAGTGCTGTTTGAGTCTAATTCTAATTTAACTGTAAATCCCTTTCTCTGGAGATACACAGAGCTGATGAATTGACCATTCTGCTCCATTAAGCTGTGTGGGCATCTACACTATGTATGGGAAAAGTACATGGGAAGATTCTATAAGCAAGTCCGCAGGGTATTGATCTTGGCAACACATTTCACAAGGCCCAGAACTTGCCAAAGACATGGAACATGAGATGCTTAATGGGAAAGTCCTATATGAAACCTTCCTCCTCAGTTAAGACTTGTATGAATTTCATCAACTTGACTGTGTTCCAGTTTTACTGGGATCAAATGTCTGTCTACTAGATAATTTAGAATGGTTTCATATTTGATTTCATCATTAAGCTGTAGTGAAATGAACTTCAGACAAAGGAATCAACATCCGCAGCTAATCTTATCTCCCTTCCTCCCTCATTTTCGTCTATGAACTCTGGGTTCCAGAACTGGAGCACCGTGTCTGCCTCATCACATTAGGCCACAAGAGGCAGACATTCTGAACCCTGAACCTATTCTAGCCAGAGAGTGGGAAGAATCCATTCTGTCTGTGTCAGCAGTTTTGAAATCTTTCCCCCATCTCCCTTGCTCCCTGAGAATCCACTCAGCCCATTTCTGCAACAAAGAGTGTATGCAGAAATAGAAGGCAATAGAAAGTCTACACAGAAGCATATTATGTAAAACCGATAAAAGCAGAGTTGCTCTGGTGGAAACAAGAAACAAGGGATGTGGAGAGGGGAGGGAGCCTCCTTAAGATGCCCCCTGAGCACAATTTGAAAATAAAATTATTCATATCCCAACATCATCACAAGCAAGTCACAATCAAACATATTTTCTGCTAATTTTCTGATGCTATTGATGAGCAGTCAGTCATGGTCCAGTTGTGATCTGGGCCACACCCTGACATAACTTCAAAAAAAGATAATTTTTGCCTAACATGTATACACTAAGATGTCTGTCCTGTTATCTCATCCTGTTGTTTGAAATAGTCTCCTCAATTTATTGGCAAAGAGTAATAAGGAGGTCCACACCTATTCCTTCCTATTCATTTTTTCAGACAAGTTACTATACATGACATTGCTTAAAGCCCTGAATGACTGAAGTGATCTTTGGTTGAGGGAGTAATGACTCACCCAAAGATGTCCATATGCTGATTCTTAGAACTTGTGAATATGTTACCTTATATAGCCAAGGAGATTTCACACATGTGAATATATTAAGGATCTTGAAATGGGGAGATTATCCTGGATTATCCAAGTGGTCCCAATGTAACCACAGGGATCCTTACAAGTGAAAGGGGGAGGCAGAAGAGGAAGTCAGAGTGATGCCACGTGAAGGACTTGATCTGCTCTGCTGGCTTCTGAAGATGGAAGAAGGCAGCCAAAAGTCGAGGAATGTGGCAGCCTCTAGAAACTGGGATGGCCCTCGGTTAACAGTCAGCAAGAAAATGGAGGGTTCTGTCCCATAACCATAAGGAATTGAATTCTCCCAATAACTCACATGAGTAGGAAACCGTTTGTTCCTTAGAGTCTTCAGAAAGGAATGCAGCCATGCTGACACCTTGATTTTAACCATGTGAGACTCACATCTGACTTTTGACCTCGAGAACTCTAGGATAACAAATGTGTGTTGTTTTAAACCACTAAGTTTGAGATAATTTCTTACGGCAGCAATAGGGAGCTAATACAAAATCCAAATAATTAAAATTTTGAGTGCAGCCTCTTATACCTGAACAGAGTTTTTTTTTTGTTGTTGTTGTTTGTAAAATTAAATTTCCCTTCAGCGAAGTACAAACATACAAAGCCACCCTGGGAAGGGAACCTTGTTGGCTACATGATGTGCTGAGAAACAGATCTCTGAATAAAAAAGACGCTAGTAGATTAATGCCACATCAATGGTGCAATGAGAGGTTACATCTTCCAGAGAGGCTGCAAACAGACTGTTTGGAACTTTTATGAAAACTGTAAATGACTGGCTTTTTACATTTTTCGATCACCAGCTGTTGGTGCCTGTTTAACTTAACCCTTAACTTCCTTTCTGAGGTGATAATGATGAGTGATTTTGCCAGTGGATTTTCAGCACTATGTTTGACTCACAACTAATCAGAGCTTGGTTGTCCTTTCTGTAGACTGACCAGACTCAGGCACTTGGCATCTTCTTTTCCTACCTGTGCCTGTCTCCCATTTTCAATCTACTGCCACGTATCTAGATAGCTGCATTTTCCTTACTGGTTTCAAAGAGTCAGTTTTAGTAGAAGGGGAAGAGCATAGGGTTGGAAGTCAGATGATCTGCCTTTGAATGTCACCTTGGATACTTCATCATTGTATGACCTTAGGCTAGGCACTTAACATAAGGGGCCCAGTTTCCTTAACTGTAAAATGGGGATAATATATCACATAGGTTTTTAAGAGGGCTGGATGAGGTAATTTAGGTGAGTGAGCTTCATGAACCCATGCTTCTCCAATTTAATGTGCATAGGAATCACCTGGAGATCTTATTAACCTGCAGATTCTAATTAGGTAGGCCTGGGGCAAGGTCTGAGTTCTGCAGTTCCAATACAATCACAGGTGATGCAGATAACTCCCAGCGGACCACACTGAGCGTGGCAAGGCTAATATCTACACGGGGCTATTAAGATGGGAGCCACTAGGAGAAAAAGAAGTCGGTGAGTTACAAATTTGAAACTAAAGGCTAAAACCCAATTTTGAGGTGAACTGTGATTTTCATTTTTTCATAATTATTCTGTCCTCCTTTAGCAACAGAGAAAGTTATCTACTTGTGTCATTTTTAATCTGACCTGATGAAATTTAAGCTTTCTTTAGGCAATTGTTCCTGAATGATTTCTATCAGATTCCTTCTGATAAGCTGGGATATCAGTTTACCACTTTCCTGAGCCCACTTGCCCATACCACTAGTTCACTGAATGCATGTTTCTTTCCTTTGAACATGTCCTATGGATCACCAATGACATTCAAAGGTGGCTTCCCACTGCCCAAGCCAAGGGTCAGGGTCATAGTAGGCTATATCCACGGCCATAGTGAAGATCCATGGCATAATTCATCCTGGTAGTGCTGGTGAACATATGCCAGGAACTGGGCTGCTGAGCACTTTCCCCGCAGTTTCTCTTTTAATCTGCACCACAATACTATAAATTAGATACTCTTACTACTTCCAGTTTACAGCTGAGAATACTGGGATGTAGTACCAAACCATATCAAGTTGAAAAATAGTTTTAAGGATACTATGAGATTAACTTCAATATGCAATTTCAAATGAATGAAAAAAAAGGCACCTGGATTCAACCTTACCATGGCACGTGGTGAGATGACACTCTGGAGGATGTTAGCATGTTCCCAGTAAGACTGGCCAACGTTGGCTAATGGGCTATTATGTCTTGAAAGCATTGCAATTTGCATATGGGAGAATAAACTGATATTTCAGTTTCAATGGAAATAATTTAAAAAAATCACACTGACTTTTCTGGCATGGGACAGAACTGTTTCAATCAAACAGCCAAACAGGTGGGGAAAAAAATCATATAAAGCCAAGTATTTTTGTACCTTTTGCCTTTAAAGTCCATTTTTAAAAATGGGAGCAAAGGAGAGAAGAAAGGCAAGCAAGTGTATGTGAACACTGACTCCCGTGAGCTCTGGCCTCTGCAAAGCTGAGAATGAATGATTGAGTGGCAGCTTGCATTCACAAAAAACCTAGAAAGGACAGCCTCCAGGAGTCTGTAACAAGGTCAAGGACTTCCAATAAAGAATCACATCAGTCAGGAATCCTAGGTGGAGCAGGGTGTGTACTTCTACTGGGTGTCTTAAACCCAGAAACTGCTTCCATGGAGGAATCTCCTCCACTGTGTTCCAAAAACTGGCCTGAAGATGGGGCCCAACTGCTTGTCAGGAAAATCCACGCAGTTGGCAGGCTGAATTCCCTAGGAAAGTACAAAGCATGCTTAGGCACAGATCCTCCTGAAGATAGTCTCACAGTGGCTTAGCATAAGCCTCTGCCTTCTTCCCTGCTTTATGTGTTCTTTACTCATTGTACTTAGACCTGCTGCTCAATTTGGGAAGTGGGCATTGCTCTTCCAATCTCCCCTTAGACTGCATCTCTTCTGTGATGTCGGTCAATGCCATTCTTCTTATCAGTATTTTCTGCTTCCCTTCATGTCTGATCTGTTACCTGATGTATCACAGACACTTGATTTAGAAGGTAAGCTTCGAAAGCCAGAGACTTTATCAACCACCTATTCTGTAAAATGCTTCGTGTGCTTAATATACCCTAGAGTAAAGCCATAAAGAAGTCTTCTCTATAGATCTCAGGGAGGACTGTCCCTAGACACATCCTCTGCCTTTGGGTAGGCATTTAACATCCCTATTGCTCTGTGACCCTATGGTTCCAAGAGGCTATCATCATCATCAGATCAATAAGATCAGAATACTTTCTAAGTGCAGAGCACTTGATAGATTTCAAGCAAGTTAACTCCCATGATTTGATTGCCACAAGAACACTAGAAGGTAGAAGGAACAGGTATCCTTCTAGGCTACCTATTCACTAGGCTGCTGTGACCATGAACTAAACACTGGCAAGCTTGAGGCAATGAAAACAATCAAAATCCACTCTAAAACCCATCTTTTTAATCATATCAGAAATAAATAAGACTCAGAATTAATTCAAAAGTTTTCTTCTAGTGATCTAATGAAACCGGTTGTAACAATTTGGTGTTGAAAACACTGAAGGACACCAACGCTGTGTGCTAGGAAAACCTGGTTGCAGTTGGCCTATTCAAAAGCACATACACAATTTCTAAAATAGAAGTCACATGGTTTCCTTACTGACTGAATCTTACTTCATAATTGTATTGTAAATATAAGCATTAGAAATCTAAGTGAATGGCAAAAACTGACACTTGCAAAATTGCTGTGTCTAACCCTCACAAGACGAAGAGGCAGCAACACAACACATGGCCAAGAGAAGAGGATGCTATACACACAGCCCTTCTGGTGGTCACCCAGACTAGCCCATATATTCCTAATTAGGAAAAAGTCACTGACTGTCTTCCACCATGAAAACTTCTTAAAGATGTTGTCAAGGTCAACACTAACTGGTTCTACATCCTCACCACTAGAAACATCTTCATGCCTAATAAGTAGGCTTTGAAACTCTTTTGGCTAGTAAAACTACTTCTTAATTGCCAACAACAACGCTTCTCTTGCTGACTCATCATTGCAAATCCAATATTCTTTTCTTTTCTTTCTTTCTTTCTTTTTTTTTTTTTTTTTGAGATAGAGTCTCTGGGCTGGAGTGCAGTGACACGATCTCGGCTCACTGCAACGTCTGCCTCCCGGGTTCAAGCGACTCTCCTGTCTCAGCCTCTCGAGTATCTGGGATTACAGGCGCCTGCCACCACACCCAGCTAATTTTTTGTATTTTTAGTAGAGATGAGGTTTCACCATGTTGCCCAGGCTGGTCTCAAACTCCTGAATTTGTGATTTGCCCGACTTGGCCTCGCAAAGTGCTGGGACTACAGGCATGAGCCACCATGCCCAGCAGCAAATCCAGCGTTCTTTTCTTACTTGCCTTGACCTCATTCCCTGGTGAACTAAAAGCTTTACTCTTTTGTACTCACCCTCTGTGACAATATGTTATATCATGAGATCTCTT
>CAUYLG010063472.1:0-13788 GCA_963573385.1 Cacajao melanocephalus
TGGTTTTTTTTTTTTTTTTTTTTTTTTTTTTTTTTTTTTTTTTTTTTTTTTTTTTAACAATATGTGTTTACAAGCTGTCTTTAGAAAACATTATCAGTTATTTCCAGGGTATGTATTTTACTCTGTCTCACTTTAAAATGTGGCCGCCCGCCCTATCTTTATCTGCCACCACGGCCTGTCTACCTCTTAGTATGCACGATTTGAGGAACTCCCAGACCCCAGGCGTTTAGACTGTAACCTGCAGATACTGGACAGGTGAAAAGGAAATGTGAGAAGCTGGTTGACCTGTAGCCCTGGAGATGGCATTCTGATCATTGTATTGTTTCAAAGTAGATTTGAAAGCAGTTTCCCCTTGCTTGCTAAACCTGAGTTCAGATCACCAGGAGTTGCTTCAGTGGATTTGATGGTATGGTAATAGTTGGCAGTTTTTAACGTGAAGTACATATCTTTAAACAATTAGTCATTTGGAGTTTGCTTATGAGATCACGTCCTCTGATGTGTTTTAACTGCTAGTGACTGTTTTATGCAAGACAGCATGAAATTGATGGCCTGAAAACGGACAGAGAGCTACAGATGATTCAGTTTTACTTCCTTCCCCCTTTTTGCCGTCCCCAACCAGAGAATACTGAGTCTGACCAGCTTTTCCGCGCACACATGCTTCTCTCACCTAACGGCATTCTGCTTCTTCCTTGGGAATGTGTTCTGTTGGCTCGTAGTTCTCTGGGTCAAGTTAGGAGGAATGTCATCCTTGTATGTATCTATGTATAAATGAGATAAACTCCCGTCTTTTCCTTCACTTTAACTTAGATGTTTCTTGGGGCAGTTTGTGTCACATTTGTAGTTGTAGCCCCCGCTAATGCTTTGGATGGTAACATTATCATGATTTTAGTATTACCTGACATTCATGTAGTGATTCTCAATGTCACCTCTGAGTGTAAGTTATGTGTAATCCTATGAAAAGGCAAGGAGCCAAGACTAAGTAAGTTTAGGGAACTTGTAGTTTTATGACTTTATACATGCTTAAGCAATTAGGTGGTGTGAATGTTTTTGAAATACAGGAAAGGGAGATGCAGGAGGGAGAAGAATATAAAGGAGCATATCGGTGAAAGGACAGGGAAGGGACAGGGAAAGAACACGAGGATATGCAGCAGGTGTGGGCCATTTAGATACCAAGAACAGTGGCTTTAAATCCCATGTGGTACCTCCAAATTAAGCATTGTTTTATATGTGTGATGAGGAGAATCATTTTAATCATTTGTTATCAATGAATTTTTTTTTTTTACGTATCCAAGAGCTCTTGCATTTTTTTTTTATATAAACAAGGTGGCCTGGGGATTCGGGGAACTGGGTAATAGGAGCAGGGTAGGGGGACCTGGGAGGAGCAGGAAGCATGGAGTGGGGGATCTAGGCTCTAATTCCAGCTTGACCACCTGCAACGTATGACTTTGGGCAGTTCAGTTAACCTTCAGAGTCTCTGTTTCCTTATCTGAAAAACGAGGTTTAAATGATTAAAAAAATAACACACAGTGTCTACCATGGTGTCTGGTATGCAAGAGGAAGTCCTATTTTAGAATAAGTGTTGTTTTTTCCTCCTTGCTCTTGAGGCGCTCTCATGCCAGCCAAAAACAGAGAATTAGGAACAGAAGTTGGAGTTTTAAAAACCACTGTACAGTAAAGGTGTGTGGATGGGGTGCTGATCCCAGAAAATCCTGATTAAAAGTCCACATACCAGCTGAAGAGTGGATAAGATCCAAGGAATATGCTAAACTTGCCTTCACCGTCAGTGCCATAGGAAATTACATTAGCTGTTCTTTGTTCTGGGCATTGCATTATGTTTGGTGACTCTGAGGAATCTATATAAAGATTAATACTTTCTCCTTTCCACATGTGCTTCCTAATAGCCCCTCACAAATACTATATTGGATTTCGGTACGTCCATCCTTTAACAGAAGAAGCAATTGAAGAGATGGAGAGAGATGGTCTAGAAAGGGCTATTGCTTTCACGCAGTATCCACAGTACAGCTGCTCCACCACAGGTAAGGCATCTCTCTCTCACAGTGGACAGGTAGATATGGCGCCGGCAAAAATAACGAGGAGTCTAAGTACTGAAAGAGAAAGATGAGTCATTTGCAATTTGAATGGCAAATCCAGCCTGTCTTCTTTAAACATGAGAGTTTAGGTCAGCCCATTTGAAATCTCATGGTCCATCTGTCCCTTGAATTATTGGCCACTTGGCTGGGAATTACAAATGGTAGGTGGTAGGCAGTGGCTGGTAAGTGCTCAGTGCTTTAATGCTATTGTGTAATGGATCAGTAATGAACTTTAAGGCACTTTCTAGGTTTGTGTGATAAACCTTCTTTTTATGGCTACCCAGATTTTCTTTCTTTCTTTGTTTCAAAAAAAAAAAAAAAGGAGTTTTGCTCTTGTTGCCCAGGATGGAGTACAATGGTGCAATCTCAACTCACTACAACCTCCGCCTCCCAAGTTCAAGACATTGTTCTGCCTCAGCCTCCCGAGTAGCTGGGATTACAGGCATGTGCCACCACGCCCAGCTAATTTTGTATTTTTTAGTAGAGACGGGGTTTCTCTTTGTTGGTCAGGCTGGTCTCGAACTCCTGACCTCAGATGATCCACCCGCCTCGGCCTCCCAAAGTGCTGGGATTATAGGCATGAACCACTGTGCCTGGCCACAGATTTTCTTATTGATGTAGCAAAGATTGTAACGGTTCCCGTTTTGAAAGCAAAGAGGCCCATACAGCATGAGAAATACTGATATTTTTTTGTTGCTGTTGTGCTTCAGTTATTGGTTGGTTGCTGGTAAAACTAACGCCCAGTCTGGGGTTTCCTTTGCAAAATTCTCTGTGTTCCTGATTTTGGAAAATGTTACTGCTTGTTGTTTTCTGTATATTTAACTGGAGCTGAAGAATAATCTGTGTTTGGTAATCTCTGTATCATTCATTGTAGGCAAACCTGCTACTGTCACCCACAGATACATTTGTTTGCATTCATTGCAAGGATTGAAGTCAGCACATTCTTAGTCCCACATTGCTTTTGGATATTAATGTTTATCAGTATCTATAACCATAAGGAGAATCAAAAGGCTATTGGAAGAAAAAGCCAAAGCTTGTTATATGCCTTCAATATTTGTTCAGAGAACCCATTTAAATGCCTGAGTTCTCATATACCCTCAAGAGTTTGAATTACCATTTCTTTTCTTTTCTTTTTTTTTTTTTTTTTTTTCTTAGACAGAGTCTCTCTCTGTCATTGCAACCTCTGTCTTCCAGGTTCAAGCGATTCTCCTGCCTCAGCCTCCCAAGTAGCTGGGATTACAGGCATGCGTCATCATTCTTGGCTAATTTTTGTATTTTTGGTAGAGGTAGGGTTTTACCATGTTGGCCAGGTTTGTCTCAAACTCCTGGCCACAAGTGATCTACCTTCCTCAGCCTCCTAAAGTGCTGGGATTACAGGCACTCCACTTAAATTATTATTTCTTTTTGAAATGTGCCACTACAACTTCAAAATGTCTGGTCATATGTTACTGGAGAATGAGTCAGATTTTATGAATTTGTAAGCTCTACTTTTGCCTTGCTTTAAGAAATATACCTCAATATGTAAATGCCTGCTCTCACAATGAGATAAATTAAGAAGATTGGTGTTTACATGAGAGAAGATTAACTACGGTTTTCATTTCAGGGCTGGCTCTAACAAGTGATAGTGTATGCAAAACTTCAGCATATGCTTAGTTTTTCTGAAGTGTATCTCATATAAGGACCTCTATCCAAGTTGTGGAAGGCTTTGGGAAGCACATTAATTCTTTGAAGCCACTCAAGTGCTGTTTCTCTGTTGTATCTTTGAGACATGCACTATTGCGGCAGAGCCAGTGTATATCTTTATCACAAACAAATTTCTCAGTTACATTTTCACCTCCTTAATGACTTTTTTGGGTTGTTTATTGAATGTTTCCAAGCAACCTGAAAGCGCTAATGTAGCTTCCAGATGCCCCCTTGCACATATGAAAATGATATCCACCTGTAAGTTGTGGTTTATAATGTAAACATGGTGATGACTACTTTTTGATTTCTGGAGAGATTGTTTCTGAACCTTGAATGGAGTCCATTTGAATTCTTCTGATTCACTGTATTCTACTCACCAAAATGGAACCTGTCTATCCTTTTGGAAGATGAGTCTTAGTCTGAGGGTATATTTGATTTAAAATATTCTCTCTCCTGACTAACATTTTAAATTGGAAACTTAACTAATAGTTCTTATAGTTAGAGAGTCCAGTGGATTGGTGATGGAAAGCATGGAGAGGTGGAGGTTGCGATGAGCCGAGATCATGCCATTGCACTCCAGCCTGGGCAACAAGAGCAAAACTCCCTCTCAAAACCAACCAACCTAACAAAAAATCGTTATAAAGCTCGTGTTGTAACATAGAAAATATTTATCTCGGAATATTAAGTAAAAATGCTCAAAATACTCAGCATGCAGAATTGCATATGTATTAAAAATTACAACTTTGTAAAACGAAATAGCTATAAAGAAAAAAAGAACTATATTAGAGTAAAATAATGACTGTGATTAGCATGCTGGAAAAATGCTCAGTTTCTTTTATCTTTTCTTCCCCATCCCATACATTTCCTATGACGGGGTTGATAATCTTTGTAACTGTAAAAAAAAAAAAAAATTCTTTCTTTCTTTTTTTTTTTTTTGAGACAGAGTTTTGCTGTTGTTGCCCAGGCTGGAGTGCAATGGTGCAATTTTGGCTCACTGCAATCTCCGCCTCCTGGGTTTAAGTGATTCTCCTGCCTCAGCCTCCAGAGTAGCTGGAATTACAGACATGCACCACCACGCTTTGCTAATTGTGTATTTTTTTAGTAGAGACAGGGGTTTCTCCATGTTGGTCAGGCTGGTCTCAAACTCCTGACCTCAGGCGATTGGCCCACCTCGTCCTCCCAAAGTGCTGGGATTACAGGGATGAGTCACCATGCCTGGCCAACATACTTTCAATTCTTAGACTTGTCCCTGTAAATATGACTGCTTGTATTTCATAAATCTAAAGCCATCTTGTTTTTCCCTAGAACTGACATCAGTAATCTTTGAAAGTCCATTGAAATTGATTGCTTTTTAGTGATCTTCATTTTCAGGGTAGTTAAATCTATATGCACTTTAGAATATTGAAATAATTGTAATTAGACTGATTCAGTATAGAAGCAGTTACTGCTTTGAACTTATATATACTACCTTTACGAGTCTGTTTTTTATTTGCATCTATTGAGTGGCCTCTGTATATTTCAGGCAGCAGCTTAAATGCTATTTACAGATACTATAACCAAGTGGGACGGAAGCCCATGATGAAGTGGAGCACTATTGACAGGTGGCCCACACATCGCCTCCTCATTCAGGTAAGCCAGTGACTGCCAGCCACCCGTCACCCCATCGTCTAGTGTGAATCAGCTGCTTGTCCCTTCTGGGTTTATGGACTTCCTTCTGAGCCTTACTGTTCTCTTGCTTAAATTGTGTGTTAGGGATTAAATAAAAGTATTACACTCTTGATTTATTATGAAAAGAGAAAATGAATTTAAAGATTAAAATGATTAGACTCTTCTTTCTTCAGATTAATGCTATTAGTCCCAAACCATAACAAAATGATATTTTGAGTTTTGAGTTTCCCATGACCAGAAGATCATTAAAGATTGTGCATGGTGTTTCAACTAACTCACATTTAGAGATTGAATGACTAACAACCAAAGAATTAAATTTTCTATTTTCTAAATCTTTTAAAATGTCAAAAGATTTAAAAAATGTAAAAGTAATATAGCTACATGTTCTGAGACATGAAAATAAATTGAATGTTTCAATTGAGAAAGTTTCACATATTAAAAGAAATTTTATATTTCTTCTACACAGTTTACATTTATAATATTTTTATTAACAGATGCTTGATTTTAGGAAAATAAGTTAAAATTACAGTTCTAAAGTTAGTAGCTTTGAACTAATGTTACCGTATTCTTTTCTGCCTGTCAAATATGAGAGGACAATTGGTAAAATATTGCCCTAAATTATGCAAATATAAGTTTGTTCTGCTAGTAGAAGTTTCTGCTTTTGAGTTATTTTAGGTAGGGGTAATATTAAGTCATTGAGATTTTATTCATTTCATTTGTCACTCCTTGAAGGTTTTCTGACTCCTGGCAAAAAACCCTACTCACAACTTGTAAAGTCTGGTGTCACTGAAATCTGTGACCACTAGATGGTGCTAGACATCATTGAAATCAGGCCAGCTCTCCCCAGAGCAGTGTTCTATAGGCATATAAAGGGTTAACACTTGGGTTGAAATCCAATTTTAAGTAAAAAGTGAAAAGTAGGCTTACCCTTAGGGGTGGGTGTAGTTGTGGTCTCTGTGTGCACCACTGACGGCTGTATTGCTGGGTCCAGCCAGTAATGCCTGAAGCACTGGTAGCCTGGGTTTTGCTCTGGGAGGCCTGTGATTGGAAAGGAGGGGTGTTTCAGGTCAGCACTGACATGTGGTAGCAGGGAATGGAGGGATCTGCACAGCATCTGCCTGCCCTGAACGAGTGAGTAATTAGATTTGCATTAAAATTCAGCCCTTTGAAAAGGGGGGAAGCAGGACGATGGAAAGGTCTCTTAACTGAGGAAGTCTCTGTTCATAAAATGAAAGGGAATTTTAGAGGCATTTATCTGCCCTCCTCGATGGTGTGATTGAAGGCTCTGAGAGGCTCAGTGCCTCTTTCATTCTGCAGAGGGGTTGCATGTAGAAAATACTGCAGATGGGTTTTAGGCGATTTAAATAGCACTTCTTGCCCATGGCGCCTCAGTTTTGAGGATGGCTTAGAGGCTGTCGCAAGCCACATGATTTGTGTTTTTACTTGCAGTTTTGCAAGCCAAGAAAAAAAAAAAAACACTCAGCTTTGGATATGATGTGACATTTTTGGAAACCGGAAAACAAAACCCTAAACTAAAACTAAAAATATAGTTTAAAAACGACAAATTCCGTTTTGAATTCACATGTCTACTTGGCATAGGTAGTAATTACTCCAAATAGTCATTTTATGACTGTTTTCTCTAATGTTGGTATTTATCCAGCTGTTGGAGTAATTGGACCAAATACATGTTCTAGGCTCCTGTCTAAACCTTGCAGTGGGCCTCGTTATCTAGGCTGAGGTCCAAAAATAACCCTTTCTGAGCATCCTTAGCTTCCAAACACTGCAAAGACCAGAAAATACTGGTTTTGTTTGTATCTAATCCTATCACATTTACTGAGAATTTACATTATAAATTCTGAAAAAGGAACTCACCTTTAGGTACCATTTTATGCCTTAGGACATTTATTTACCAAATGTTGAGAATTCTGGAAAGATCAATCATATCTCAATATTTATCAGGGAATAGTTTGCTTATCCCATAGTTTTCACTGACACCGATATGTCAAACTACTAGCAAGTGCAGATTTACTTATTTCTGATAAGTTGTCCTTTATAATTTTTAAAAAGTTACAAAGGACAGTTTGGAAATAATTTTAGATATGCAGAAAAGTTACAAGATTAAAAATAGTATAAGGAACTCTCATCTACTCTTTTACCTATATTTATGTATTATTATTATTTTGAGACAGGGTTTCACTCTGTTGTCCACGCTGGAGTGCAGTGGCATGTTCATAGCTCACTGCAGCCTTGACCTCCTGGGCTCAAGTGATCCTCCCGCCTCAGCCTCCTCAGATGCCACAGGCATGTGCCATCATGCCCTGCGAATTTTTAAAAATTTTGTGGAGATTAGGTGTTTCTATGTTGCCCAGGCTGGTCTTGAACTTCTAGGCTCAAGCAATCCTCCCATCTTGGCTCCTAAAGTGCTGGGATTAGTGGCGTGAGCCACTGTGTCTGACCTAGTAACATGTTATTAACATGTATATCCCACTTGGTTTATCATTTACATACTCTATGTGTGTGTGTATTTGTGTGTGTCTCTGTGTTTGTATATACATGCTTTTTTTTCTGACCCATTTGGGAATAAGTTATGCATATATCACCATCATCTACACCTAAACACTTAGGTGTATGTTTCCTAAAATCAGGAATGTTCTCTTAACATAGCCACAATACAACATTCAAATTCAGTAAATTTAACATCAATACATAAACTTTTACTTAATTTACATTCATATTCTGATTTTGTCAGTTGACCCATTTGTGTCTTTTGTAGCATTTTTTATAAGCTAAATGACAGAGAACGATTAAAGTATAAGATGAAAGAAAGCCCCTTCAGCTCTAGTATTTCAGCACCTATCGATGTGAATCAGAAAGTGCTGGCTAGACGAAGGGAGCTCCCTGGTCTGGTGGACAGAGGTTTGGAGCGGGAGGCGGGAACCATATTCTCTCCCCAGTTCCCCAGATGGGACTGAATGGGCGCCTGAGTTTACCACATCTTTCCCCGCTCTGTGAATTTAATGGGTGTGTATCACCTGTCATCTGTTACTGTGAAGGTTTTTATAAAAATGGACTTGATGGGGATACAAGGCTCAGAAGAAAATGTTATAAAAATAGAACAGTATTTTCTTATTTCCCTACTATTTCTGACTAATGTATTTAATGTGGTATGCCTGAAAGCCAAACCAAGGAGGCTTTAGAAAGACCCTGTAAGCTGTTTTCCTGCTAACGGAGCAAATGAAAGGTCTTAAAACAACTTCTTCCCATCTGTGTTTCCTTTCCATCTGGAAGTGTGCCCTGTCCTTCCCGAGGGGAAGCACATCCACGGCGCACATTTGCAGTGAGCCATTAGTGAGCTTTAGAAGTTTCCCAGCAAATTCCCCAGGCCCCTGAAACCGTTATGATCCATTTTGATGATAAACCAATGCTGAGGGGCTGGACTGTTTGCAATTTTTTAAAAAAGAGAGTTCTGATTTTTGAGGGTTGCTCTGAGATTTTTGGTGTAGCCTTCATTTTAAAAATATTTTCTTTTTCCTTCCATTTCTCTCGTCCCTTCCTCTTTATCCTCCTTTCTTGTGATTCCTGCAGTGCTTTGCAGACCACATTCTAAAGGAGCTGGACCATTTTCCACTTGAGAAGAGAAGTGAGGTGGTCATTCTGTTTTCTGCTCACTCACTGCCAATGTCCGTAAGTAAGAACGTTTTGTTGTATGACCTAGTGATAGAGGATTGGGTGATTTCATTTTCTAAATGTGTAAAATGGGTCTAGCTTCCATTATGTCCTAAGCCCAGCGCAAGAATGAATTCTCAAATCTCTGACATGCTGCTAATTTTTTTTTCCTGATACTTGACTTGCTGCTAGTTTAACTAGCCTCACTTCTTCAAACCTCATAACAATGAATTCAAATTTTAATGTTTTAAATAGATCTTTTCCTTTTTCTTTTTTTTGAGACAGAGCCTTGCTCTGTCACCCAGGCTGGAGTACAATGTCACCATCTCAGCTCACTGCAACCTCTGCCTCCCGGGTTCAAGCAATTCTCCTGCCTCAGCCTCCCAAGTAGCTGGAATTACAGGCACCCACCACCATGCCTAGCTAATTTTTTGTATTTTTAGTAGAGACTGGGTTTCACCATGTGAAACCTGGCCAGAGTGGTTTCAAACTCCTGACCTCAGGTGATCCACCCACCTTGGCCTCCCAAAGTGCTGGGATTACAGGTGTGAGCCACCACGCCTGGTTCCTCTTTTCTTTAAAATGATAACTTGAAGATATATTCATACGTAAGACTTTCTAATAAGCAGAACAGTTAAGAGAAGGTTACTTTTGCCTGTCCTGTCATCAGAGCTCAGCATGATGTTGCTATGTGGTGAGTGGGTGGGTCTCCGTTCAGATGAAACCTCTCAATCCCATGCTTTTGTCCTCAGGGTTTGTTAGGGGCTATTTGAATTCCAGGCAGCCACTGCAGTTTGCTAAGACCCGGGACCACATTTTTTGCAAGTGAATTCAGAGGATCAAGTTGGGATCTGGCTGCTCCTTAATTCATCATATTACACTAGGCTGTTCATCCAGATACTACAATCTGTTCCATAGATGTCTCGTTGGAATCAAGAATGATCAAGCTAGTGTGCTGTATGATAATATAGAAGTGCTTGGAATAAGTAACCAGTTTCATCTGGTCGGAACTAGCACTGCGTCCTAAAAACAGTGCTTTCCAAGCCAGGGAGGTAGAGCATTGTATCTTCAGAGGTGTGATTGAGGTTTTAACAACATCGGAAATGGAGCCAACCTGTGTCTGGGGCCATGCTTGTAACTGGGCCTTACCACCCCCTGGTGGCCATCAGGGACAAGCCCTTGTAAATTTTCCACTCATCTCTGCTGGGCCTTGTGTGGGTGGTAGGAGGCTCTGGAAATAAATTCCTGTCTCTGGACCTCTCTTCTGGAAGCCTGCTATTTTAATGGGTTTGCATTTCCTTTTCTGGTGTCAGGCAGTCCTTTGCACATGTCCATCCTCCTGCCTCCTCATCCTATGTATGGTGAGACCTTGCCTGGGTTGCCAGAGGGAAGCTCTTGAACCAGCTTGGAGCAAACACATTTGCTTTATTTTTGTTGTTGGGGTCTCGCTCTGTTGCCCAGGCTGGAGTGCAGTGGTGCAATCATGGCTCACTGCAGCCTCCACCTCCTGGATTCAAGCGATTCTCCTGCCACAGCTGCCCGAGGACCTGGGACCACAGGCACACACTACCACACCTGGCTAATTTTTTGTATTTTTAGTAGAGACAGGGTTTAACCATATTGCCCAGGCTGGTCTCAGCAACAACTGATCCACCCACCTCAGCCTCCCAAAGTGCTGAGATTACAGGTGTGAGGCACCACGCCCTGCCGCACCTTGATATTTTTCAGGAGCCATTTTTAGGATGTCAGTTGTTTTGTGGTGCATCCCTCCATCTGGGTCTGTCTGAAGTTTTCTCATGATTAGATTGCAGTTATGCATCATTGGCAAGAACCCATAGGGGTGCGGGGCCCTGCTCCGTCCATCAAACCCGGGGGTCCATGATGTCAATGTGCTTTTCTACTGGTGATGTGATCCCTGGTCACTCATTTAAGGTTGTGTCTGCCATGTTGATCCATCCTACAATTACTGTTTTTCACTTTGTAATTAAAAGTATCTTGGAGGAGATACTTTGAGACAATACAGAGATTCTGTTATTCCTCAGACTTTGCTCTAATCTTAGCATCCACAGGTAGTTCATGTTTATGGCATTACTGCATTGCTGTTCTAATGGTGGCTTTGTGTTTCCTTCACTCCTTCTACATCTATGCCTCCCATGGCTTTTAAATGAACCAGTAGTAATAATCATAAAATAGTTTGTCAGTATATATATACACACACCATACTGTTCTATACTATATATACAATACAGTATATATACAGTATATAACATATGCTGACATATATATAGTATATATTGTATATGTCAGTATATATACACACACACACACACACACACATATGTATATATGTTTTGAGATGGAGTCTTTCTCTGTCACCCAGGCTGGTGTGCAGTGGTGCAATCTCGGCTCACTGCAACCTTTGTCTCCTGGGTTCAAGCAATCCTCCTGCCTCAGCCTCCTGAGTAGCTGGGATTACAGGGGCCGCCACCACACCTGGCTAATTTTTGTATTTTTAGTAGAGACTGGGTTTCACCATGTTGGCCAGGCTGGTCTTGAACTCCTGACCTCAGGTGATACACCCACCTTGGCCTCCCAAAGTGCTGGGATTACAGGGGTGAGCCACCGTACCAACTTGTCATTATATTTAATTTCACCAATATTTATTGAGCACCTGCTATATTCCAGTCACTGTTTCTATCCATATCATAGGATATAGAAATGAAGAAAACAGACAAAAATCTTAGTCTTCAGAGAGTATAGAGAAAAGATAGTAAACATAATACATACGAAAACAATATGGTACATTAGCAGGTAATAGATACTGTAGAAGAAAATAAAGCCAGGTAAGGGCTGGGGAGTCAGTACACAGTAAATATTTAAAGCATTAAAATTTACATCGAAAAATTTCAAAGGTATTAACAAGGGAATGTGTATGAAACATTTGCTGTGCACAAAGTGTTTGCCTGTTGTCCATTGTTGCAGGAAGAGTGGAGAGAGAGGAAGTGGAAGGTGCAGGTCATACTCTTGGAGGTGCCTGTAACCTGCACCCAGGTGCTGCTGCTTTCCTCCTCTAATTCCACTAGGGTTTGCCGTAAATCCAGCAGTTCTGTACATTGTCCATGCAGCCCTCTTTCAGTTCCTGTTGTGAAATCAGCTACTCATATGACCACCAGTGTAGAAATTCCCATCCTGCCCAGCTTTGCTGTGTCATCTTCATATTTCTGATAACAGAGAGAGAACCATCCTTAGGACCTTAGAGATGATTGAGTGCAGGGTTTTTCTTTGGCTGATGAAGAAGTGGAACTAAGGAAGTTTGGAGATTGAACTCAGACCATATCATCATTGGTGCAGGAGACAGGGAGGACTTTCTTCCAGGGCTCATACCGTGTCAGCACATAGTCGGGGCCTTCCCAGTGTTGGTGACTGAACACCCATTGTGTCTCTGCTGCAGGTGGTCAACAGAGGTGACCCGTATCCTCAGGAGGTGAGCGCCACTGTCCAAAAAGTCATGGAAAGGCTGGGGTACTGTAACCCCTTCCGACTGGTGTGGCAATCCAAGGTAGGTGGCTTCCACACTTCTGCGGGCAGTAAGCTCTTTTGGTAAAGTTTGTTTTATGAGTTAGTTATGAAATGGTAGGTTTGGCTCTTCCACATAGACAGGCTGTTCCATAACCTGATTCCTCACCATGGGCAGAAAGAACTCTGCAAGCGAGTAAGAGAAGGGGAAATCAAGTGACTCGTGGAGTTCCATTGGTTTAACATTTTACTTTTAGCTGCAATGACAGAAACTGTTATTTATATTGAGGGAACTGCTAGGATTCAAACTTCCATGTGAAAATATCAAAACCTATTCAAGCAGGTGTAAAGAGTGGCTCTTGCCCTCAATGGGCAGTGTGCGTGCCCAGGGTGGCACATGGAGATACTACAGACCATCAGGAGGAATGGTCCTCTTCTGCTTTCGTCTTCCTTTCACATAGGTTGGTCCGATGCCCTGGTTGGGTCCTCAAACAGATGAATCTATCAAAGGACTCTGTGAGAGGGGGAGGAAGAATATCCTCTTGGTTCCAATAGCATTTACCAGTGACCACATCGAAACACTGTATGAGCTGGACATCGAGTACTCTCAAGTTTTAGCCAAGGAGGTAAATGCACCTATCTGCCTTAATCCCATCATGACTTGTTTTAAAAGGAAACTTTCTCTGCAACTAACTAATATATCATTCAGAAATATTGTTTACTATATTTGTTTGCATGTATGGTGTCCTCATTCTTCTGAACAATACGCCGTCTGAGTAATAATCTCAACACATTGAGTTAATTCCATGTCAGCAGTGGGAGAGGAAACCTGTGTGTTCATTGAACCAGGTGACCCGGGGATCACCATGGCTGACATCATTTTGTTTAGTTTGAGTTACTGGGCTCCTTGAAAGTAATAACAACTACACTTCTTTAAGAAAAAAGAATTGCACTTCTCACTAATTCCAAAGGAAAATAGTTTCTTGTTTTATAATTTCTTTTTTTTTTTTTTTTGAAAGAAAGGAAAAGAGAGGAAAGAAAGTGAGAGTGAAAGAAAGAAAAAAAAAGAATGTACCAGAGAAAGAAAGAGGAAGAAAAAGAGGGAGAGAGAACAGGATTCTTGTTCTACTGCCCAGGCTAGAATGCAGTCTAAAAATGGGTATTA
>CAUYLG010063474.1:0-49671 GCA_963573385.1 Cacajao melanocephalus
TATTTAATTACACAAGAATTCCCCAAAAACAATTTTTTATCCACCCCCCGCACACGTGCCCTCTCCCCACCTTTTTTTTTTTTTTTTTTTTTTGCCTTCAGAAATACATTTGTATTTGCTGCTAATCAAAGTGTAGATTTCAGGCATCTTGAATATTTATTCTTAAGTTACAATACTTAAGGTTGGTCCCAATAAACTCTCTACTTATATTCATGCTGTGTCAGCTTTTTTTAAGGTAAAATATTATTTAGAAATTTCTAGGGCAGCCTCTATGAGTAGATCTCTCCTTTGATTTTACTCTACTTGCTGTAACAGCCAAAAATGCAGGGTGATGTTGATTCTATCTAGAATCTGCAAATATGATCAGGCCTCTGTCTTGAATTTACAAAACAGAGCCAGACTTTAGATGGAGAATGTACAGATAACCAACAGGAGGCATTTTCTGCATTGTGAGTCAACATAGACATTTTAGATTTCTCCTTGAGAGTGTGGCTTTGACCTTTTCACATCTCATTTATTCACCTGCTACAGTTATGTGAGAGGCTCCAGGTGTAAATAGAATCTGATGGCAGAATCTCTAAGTGCAAACAAGCATCTTACAAGAGATCAAGGCCACAAAGTATCCAGAGCCCTGAGCACAACTATACCTACATTTAAAATGTGAGATTGGAGTAGAGTATTTTTATCCTTCTACATAACCAAAAGCTAGCTGATCAGGACAGGTGATCCAAGTTCTGGAGCTCCACCAGGGTAGTTCCATGTTCTACTTAGAATCAAGCTGAATCTCTCTTGCTGCCTTAGTATTGGATCACCATCCAGCCCAGGGTCACTGGAAATGCTCTCACAATCACCTATGCATCTTTAAGTCTTTTGAGAATCTCCAGAACAGAATTGTGTCAGGCTGACAAGAGTGGTTAATTTTGCTTCTGTCTTAGTGTAAAACAAATGAGTTATCCTGTGTTTGTTCCTCCCCTCATACAAGTGATGTCTTTGGTTGGTACCCAGATGAGAGTTTCTTCAGTTCCCTGGTACTTGGGGTGAAAAATAAGGAGAAAGTCTGGAGACTCAAAAAGAAATTAATTGCATTAGTTTATTTTTTCATGTAGTCATTTAGAAAAATAGATGAAGTGCCAGGCACAGTGGCTTATGCCTGTAATCCTAGCACTTTGGGAGGCTGAAGTGGGCAGATCACCTGAGGTTAGGAGTTTGAGACCAGCCTGACCAATATGGTGAAACCCTGTCTTGGAAAAAAAAAAAAAAAAAGAAAGAAAGAAAGACGAAGCAGTCATGGTTCCTACCATGCAAGAACTTTTAGTCTAGACTAGCAGCTGGATACCTGGTTTGATTATGCATCATATAGTGGGTATGATAAATATGTGTGTGCAAAAATATGGGCTTTATTTGGGCCATTTTTTTTTTATATTATGACTTCTGATGTCTACACCTGAACATATATTTATAAACAAAAGAGTTATTATTATTTGTATTTTCTTTTTACCTTGCTGTTGCAGGAATTCAGGAGACTGGAGAGACCAGTGGATAAAACAGTAGGATTTTATTTAGGTGCACCAGCTCAGCAGATTCACATCCCAAAAGTAAGCCCTGAACAAAGACAGAGCTTTACTTTTGATACATGAAGTACACGGTGGCACAAAAACAGGCTTGCAGGTGCAGAACAAAGGCAATTTATTAAGGAATGACAGGCACATAACTTAGGCTTATATGTGACTGTTGTTAGGTAACCCAGATGTTTGTTATTTGAGGTATTTCAAGGATTTTAGCACGGGTTTTATCTCATTTCCCCTGCTACAGTGCCTAGATGGCTGGAGTCCAGCCTGCTTAAGCATTTCTCATGACCTTCGCTGTGTTACCGAAACTTACAGTTATCAGCTATAGAAAACAAGAATACAAGAATTTATAAAACTATAAAACTTGCAAAGCAGGATACAATTCCACAGGAGGGGGAAGGACTCAGGGAAGTTTGGTTATAGAAAAGAAGAAAAATTTAATTTCTGCTCCCGTCTCCCACATAATTCCCCCTCTTTGATGCTTTTGTATAAATGGAATTTAATAGAAAGCATCACTGTTACTTAATTTTTTGTGGATGATTGGTTTTTCATTTGGCAGGGGTTGATATTTGGTTAAAGCCATTAGTTGACTGGTAGTTTGCCTGGTTACTAGAGTTTCCATGGCTGATTGGATATTTCTAACAAGGAGAGGTAAGAGACACTGGTGTATGAGACAGATTCCTAGTATGACTACAGCTACTGTGACTAAGGCTTTAAATTCTCAGAGATGAAAATCAGCCCCCAAAAAGGTAGTCTGGAGACCATCCTCTCCAGGTTTGGACTGGAACATGAGCTAATTTTTAGTTTTTTGCAGTTATATTTTTGATGACCTTTCCATTGGCATCAATTTCTAGGCAGCAATTGGTTAGATTGAGCTATCCACATACCCCTCCCTCCTGGGCTAGGAGGTAACCCAAGGCCAGTCTGTTTTGATAAATAGCATTTCTCATTCTTGTGGCTTGGTGGGCAAGCAGATTTAAGGCTCTTGCTGTGTCATTAGTAATGATCTCTAGTACTGCCTGTAACCTTATAATACAGTTGAGCATATAAATAGGGTTGCAGTATCCCCACATTCCAACTTCTGCCCAGGTGGCTGGGTCATAATATGAAATTATTCTTTAAGGGGGGCATTTACTGTTTTTTCAGTTTCCTATGGTGACACCCCATTTACTTCTCCTTTTAGTTTTATTATAGACTGGGTACCCTCAGGCTTTTCCTTGCTTTAGTGGAATTAGAAAGAAAGACGGCTGATTGTCCCTAGTACACAAGCTCCTGTCCATATGGCCGGCAACTGCCAATATGCCTGGGTTTCCCAGATTCAATAAAGGCCAGAGGGTGCTTGCCAGGTATTTGGTGCTTCAAATTGGTACCAAGCGTTGCTTAAATAAGGGAAATGAGAGAATAAATTTGAGTGGGGTGATGCAGAATTATTTTTTTCTGCCCAACTATAAAGTTTTTTTTATGCTGCTTTATTGTAATATTGCTGTTCCAAGCAAGTTAATTCTCCTATTGGGTTTGTGAAGGCTTTTTCCCAGTGAGCAATGCAAAACCTCCTGATTATAGAGGTTTTTAAAAGCCGGCTGCTCTGACCTGCGAGCATAGGTTCAGTCAAAGTGAAGTTATCTTCTGGCACTAATTCCCTTGCCTCCCATGGCCACTGGTCTCCCATGTTGGTTCCTCCACAAACATAGCCTGAGGAAACACGTAGGCTGCTGGCAGTGTTTTCAGCTAGCTGAGCAAACAGATTTTTAGCCAAAGGGGAGGGCTTAGGTAACTCCTGCTCAATATGCTCATAAAACGACTTAAAAACTCGGAATTGCTGGGCCTGACGGGTCCAAGTCTCTTTGATGATATATAAACAGGCCTTTGGGTGAACCTCAAATTGTGCTTTCATGGGGTAACCTGTAGTCCATATTGGCAGATCTGGTTTTAAGATAGTGAGATTTACAGGATTGCAGGTTCTGTTACACTCAAATATTCCCTTGGTACCTCGGTATGCCTGCCCTGTGATCATTGGCTTGTGGACCATATCTTGCAGTGCCAGCAAGCTATAACTAGGGATTCAGAGGGGCAAGCAGAGGACAAACAGCTTCTCCAGTGACAGTTGTTAGAAAACCCGGCAAAATCAGAGATCACAAGGGGGAGGGAACTACTCATGGTAGTTAACCGGCAGAGATTAAAGTACAGGAATCTGACCCTCCCATGCAAAAGGGAGGCTTTGGCTTGATTTAGAAGGTTCCTTTCTTTTGACCCCACATGAACCTCAAACCACGTTCCAGGTGTGAACCTAGGGTTATAACATACTTAAGGCTGGCCGTTTCCTTGTCACAGATTGAATAGGTTGTGAGATAATGGGTGAAAGTACCTAAATGGGTCCCTGTGCAATCAAAGTAGGTGTGGTGTAACAGAGTCCTGGTTATTGTGCCTCCCGACTGTGTAGTGTGAGTGCAGTGGAGGCACCCCTCTGAGCCCATCCTTTGGTACAAATGAAGGGAGTGCCTTAATGGGGAGGAGTAAGAACAAAATAAAAAGTAGCATCTTTAGGCCAGGCCCGGTGGCTCATGCCTGTAATCTTAGCACTTTGGGAGGCCGAGGTGGGTGGATCACCTGAGGTCAGGAGTTCAAGACCAGGCTGGCCATCATGGTGAAACCCCATCTTTGAAGAAAAAAACAAAAAGTAGCATCTTTACACCCACCAGGGATAAAAGAGGTCCTTACCTGGCGGAGGGGGTTGAGCACAGCAGCAGCCTAATAATAAAACAGCTAATAGCACAAGGAAAATGACTACACTTAAGATTTCTAACTACATTTACTTTCCTGATGTCAATCCAAGCTTTGGCTGTGCGTAGACTAGTCAGCTTCCAGAGTGACTAGAGCAGGGCTGTTTTTCCCTCAAGCTTCTGCTGTACATAGACTAGAGTGATGAGAGCAGGGACTCTGTGCTGTGCCTTATTTTTGTAACTAATGCTAATAATGAGCCCAGAAAGTGCGACCTCAGAACTGACAGGGGACTTGTTTAGAACACCCATTTATGGGCCCATTCCAAACCTGCAGAATCACATTGCATAGGGTGGGGCCATGTTTACCAAGTGATATATAAGCTCATTAAAGCTTGAGTGGCAAAAAAAAGAAAAAGAAAAAAAGCTTGAGTGGCAATGATTAGGTAAGTGGTTACAAGCCCAGGCTTCTAATTAGAATCACATGGCCAGTTTGCAGAACTCTTTACTTGTGCCATTTTCATAGTTTATGCTTAATGTTCTGGGTGAAAGTGTCTGTTTGTTTTAATTAAGTGCCTCATGTGACTCTAAGGTGCCAGAATCAAGTATGAGGAGTTCAGGATACATCCATGAGAGTTAAGCTCTGCCTTTGCACTAAAGGATGGTCCAGGAACCCGTTCTGTTTGGTTTTGGTAAGGACAGGACAGTGTGACCTGTATTTCTTTTACTGTAGCAGAAATTGCCAGTGTCTGTAGCAGGGAAGGACACCTGAGGATGAAAAAAGAGAAACTTGTATTTTTATATCTGTGGAGCAGTGCTGGGTCTCTACCACAGACCCTGGCGGACAGATGGATGAAATGAGTACTCACACACAGGTGTGCAGTGTAAGAGCAGCTAGGGCATTGCTCAGCTCTAGTGGCCAAAGTGCAGCCCCAATAAGCTGGAGCTGCTTGCTTTTATTCAGTGTAGGCACAATCTCTAGGTAATTAATATTTATTGTTCCCGTTTCAGGGAATATCACGTGCGTGGATGTTCAAAGTTCAGTTCCTAGACAAACTTCAAAGTCTAATCAAGATAAATTCCCATTCTTCTTCTCCCTCTGACCCAGGGTTAGAGAACGGCTGCCTTCAGCTATTCTCCCTGGAAGGTATGCAGAACCTTTTGACCTTTCAGAAGGCCTGCTCCTTTTCCTCTGGTCCGGCCAGTCTGACCGATCTCCTACAGAGCAGCTCATTGTTCCTGAATCTTTTCTTTTATAAAAAACAGAAATGGGTAGAGTTTTTCTATCTTGCCCTTTCTGCCTTTGGGTGTGGTAGTAACAGGTAAACATGTGGTGCTCAAATTTTTAAAGGCATATTCTCAAGATGAAAGTGTAATTAGTCCAGAAAATTTTATCTGACAAAGAATTCTAGACGAGGAGAAAGAGAAAAAGTGACTTTTTTTTTTTTTCAGCTAAGCATGTCTCAGGTCAAGAGCTGTATCAACTCTGCCTTGAGGAATGCCATACATTTAGTACTTGCAAATCTTTACCTCTATACCTGTGGTTTTTTCTCCCTAATGAGTTTGTCTTAACTACTTTTTAAAATGCTTATGATAGTCAAGGGTCTCTGAAAATATTTCTTCTCTATATACCAGCTTTCTCTACATCATGGCTTCTTATATGCCATGCAGAATTCTCACCATAAATTTGTGATCTGCAACGTTAAAAATGTTCACTTTGTGGCTGTTGAACATGGACAGGTGTGGATATTCAATGTTTCTATTGGGAAAACCTGGGGTTCTTAGTGAAGATGGAGAACATGTAATGTTGAGGTTCTATCTGTGTTCTTTATTATCTCTATGCATTACACGATTAAGAAAATGCTCATTTAAACAGGATGGCATTTATGACCCAAAAGTTCTGAAAAAATTATCAGGAAATACCTGCTTATTAGGATGCTAAAGAAAGACTACTTAAAATCATTATTAAAAATTGTAGAACATGGAAGATATCTGTATCTTGAACTTTCCATAAAACTAATGTTTTCTTATGGTTAAATTCAGACTGTAATTTACTTTAATGGGGCCATTACCTCAGTAGTGATGCTGTGACCTTCTGGGTGCATCAGCACACTATAAAAACTTGTCCTAGTGCAGTTGCTGTAAATAACTCACTTTCTTAATAAGCTCTCTTAGAGATTTTTTTTTACCATAGAGTTATTTTTCTCTTCATCATTAAGTGTCTTTACGCAGTTGATGTGCATAAGCCATCACATTTAATCTGTCAGTTGCCCTTTATTTTAGGTTTTCTTTGCATTTTTCTTTGGCAAATGGAAGCTCTCATCTACATTTAGAGGCCAGAAAAACGGAAACACAGGCTCTTCCACTTATAGAATGTTTGACAAAATATTCTTTTGGTGCCAAAACATTGGCATTACTGGTGAGCTTGTCTCCTGAAAAAATAATCTGCATTAACAAGATGTCCAGTTTATTGTTCACATTAAAATGTGAATGGTACCTTCTAACTTAACATGTCTATTTTGTCTGAAAAATATAAATAACTATGTCTTCTTCATCTGAAAAATATGTGCAACCCATTCTGTATTATGTAAATATAGCACTCAGATGTACATGTTAGTGTTTATGCCCTCAATTTTACACTTATCATCCAGGCAAGTATCATATATACACTGATGTTGTGGGTATTATACCATGTTCTTTTCTCAGAGTTAGATAATACATTAGAAAACATTTGTGTGTTGACAATTATTTTATGAAATAATTTCATTCACTCTTCTGAGTCAGAACCGGTTCTATTCACTTTCATTTTACCTTGAGTCAAATGAAAAATTCTGCTCATAGACACTTTGTAAATAAGTGTGTTTGTCTGTGTGTTTTCCAGGGACTGTTGACATTTAGGGATGTGGCCATAGAATTCTCTCTGGAGGAGTGGCAATGCCTGGACACTGCACAGCGGAATTTATATAGGAATGTGATGTTAGAGAACTACAGAAACCTGGTCTTCCTGGGTGAGCATAACTTTAAAACAAGATTGCTAATATAAACTAAAGGTTTCATTTCACTTTTGTAGTTGTTTTCTGGTAATTTATGCTTTCAGATTTCTGTTTTCAAGAAAATCCTGGGGATTTGTCTGTTTAAAAAAGAATTTCTTAAAGATGTTTCCTCTTGACCTGAACTTTCCACATTTCTGAGCTGATCTGTTTTCTTCCCTTTAGATTAGTGGTAATTTCAGAAGTTTAGTGGCATAAAACATTGTTACTAACACCTTAAAGTCTAACTGCCATCACGAATTTTTGATTCAGTAGTACCAGGCAGTGAAATTAAGAACCTACAAAATTAAAATATTTTCTAAATATTTAAGCATTTCTGCTATAAATTAGTATCTTGGGATAAATTTATTAGAATATTATATCGTCTTTACCGAGCACATTACTAAGTTGGTAATTGGAGAACATAAGCAAGATTCATGTTAGTTATTTGTAATAAAACAGGTATTGCTGTCTCTAAGCCAGACCTGATCACCTGTCTGGAGAAAGAAAAAGAGCCCTGGAATATGAAGCGACATGCGATGGTGGATGAACCCCCAGGTAGGTGAGAGTGAACACAACAGATGACGTGGATAAGAGGTCCAAAATCAAGAAGAAAGCCAGTCTTTAAAGTGATTTGGGAAGCTGTGATCTAAAGAAAATAGTTTCTGGGAAGCCTGAATTTAAAAAAAAAAATTATACTCTCACATAGGGGCATCTTCTGCTTATGCTTATAAAATGTCTTAGCATTCTGCTATTTCTTCAGTGACCTTCTTTCAAGTTTATAGTGACAGCCAAAGTACGGTTCATAGCATATAAAAGAGTTCACAGTCTGACATCTTTTTTCTTGTTTTTGTGGACAGATAGATGTCTGCATAATTTTGAGATACTCTGTGTTATTTTTTTTCTTTTTGTGAGATGGAGTTTCACTCTTGTTGCCCAAGATGGAGTGCAATGGCGTGATCTCGGCTCACTGCAATCTCTGCTGGGTTCAGGCCATTCTCCTGCCTCAGCCTCCCAAGTAGCAGGGGTTACAGACGCATGCCACCACACCCGACTAATGTTTTGTACTTTTAGTGGAGAGGAAGTTTAACCATGTTTGCCAGACTTGTCTCAAACTCCTGACCTAAGGTGATCCTCCCACCTTGGCCTCCCAAAGTGCTGGGATTACAGGAGTGAGTCACCACACCTGTCCTAAACTGTATTTTAAGTTCTCTTTTTGCACCACATCTAAAATGAATGAGAGTAGTGGTCTCTTTTTTGTTTTGTTTCATTTTTTGAGATGGTGCCTTGCTCTGTCACCCAGGCTGGAATGCAGTGGGGCGATCTTGGCTCACTGCAACCTCCACCTCCTGGGTTCAAGCAGTTCTCCTGCCTCAGCCTCCCGAGTAGCTGGGATTAAAGATCCAGGCTACCATGCCCAACCAAATTTTGTATTTTTAGTAGAGACTGGGTTTCACCATTTTGGCCAGACTGGTCTTGAACTCCTATTCTCATGATCCACTGGCCTTAGCCTCCCAAAGTGCTGGGATTACAGTCATAAGCCACTGCGTCTGGCCTTTTTTTTTTTTTAAGATGGAGTCTTGCTCTGTTGCCCAGGTTAGAGTGCAGTGGTGCCATCTCGGCTCACTGCAACCTCTGCCTTCCAGGTTCAAGCGATTCTTCTGCCTCAGTTTCCCAAATAGCTCGAATTACAGGCGCCCACCACCTCACCTCATTAATTTTTGTATTTTAGTAGGGATGGGGTTTTGCCATGTTGGCCAGGCTAGTCTCTAACTCCTGACCTCAGGTGATCCACTCACCTCAGCCTCCCAGTGCTGGGATTAAAGGCATGAGCCACAGTGCCGAGCCTTTTGTGTTTACTTTTCTGCACATTTCATCCTGTTTTCATTACTATAGTATGGAAATATAGTTTGAAATTATAAAGTATGATGTCCTTGTGCTTTGTTCTTTTTCCCCAAGATTACTTTAGCTATTCAGAGTTTATTATGGTTTCATATACATTTTAGAATTGTATTTTTCATTACTGTAGGAAAAAAAGCTGGAATTTTGGTAGGGAGTTTATTGAATGCAGCGATCACTTTGGATAATATGGCAGTTTTCCAATAACTTATTCTTCTAGTAGAAATAAAATACTTTTAAATTTATTTGTGTCCTCTAATTTTCTTCATTGATATATAATTCAGGTAAAAGATTTATTAGCTCCTTGGTTAAATTTGTTCTAGAATTGATTATTTTATTGCTATCGTAAATAAGATCATTTTTTCCTCTGTTTTATTAGTTTGTTTTTTTTTTTTGAAAGAAAGGAAAAGAGAGGAAAGAAAGTGAGAGTGAAAGAAAGAGAAAAAAAGGAATGTACGAGAGAAAGAAAGAGGAAGAATATTAGTTTGTTTTAAATGTATGAAATTTTAATCCACAATTGTATGTTAATTTTATGTTTTGCTAATTAACTGAGTGAATTCATTAGTTTAAACCAGTTTTAATATGCTGTTTATGTTTTTTTATATATAAGATTACATGACCTACAGACAGTAATGTTTTACTTATTGGTCTTCAATTTCAGTGACTTTAAATTTTTCTTTTGACTGTTTCTTCTTTCACATACTTTCAGTGCTATGTTAAAGTAGAAGCACTGACAATAAGAAACAATAGTTTTTCACTGGTGTCTGTAAATTTGAAGAAGGAAACACCTCTTCAGGTTTTTATAATCTGTTTTCAGAAAGTAAATACCTAGTTTTGTTGGTGCTCCAGAGTGATAGAATGCTCTCTGGGTTTGCAGTGAAGAGGGGTTGTAGCTTGGTCTTAAGGCTGCTAGGTTTGCACCAAGGTCCTCTTTTAGTTGTCTTGTTAAAAGGGGCTTGGATAATTGTAATTCTCATTTAATTTTTGGACAGAGTGAGTATCCTTCAGGACTTTGCTCTGCAGGGAAGACCCAGGTGCAGGTTTCTGCAGTCAGGTCTGCATATAGTGAGCTTTATATCAGGATGTGAGTAAGCATGGCTTTCACTGAGTACAAGAGATTCTGAGATCACTCTGGGTTTCTACATAGGCAGAACTGGCCATGAACTGTGGCTCAGGGAGCTGGAACTGAATCATGGAAATGCTTCAGGGACCACAGTAAGAGCCAAAGTCTGCAGGCCAGCTGCTTGGCTATAAATGGGGGTCTTCATCCAGGCTTCCAGAAGGGCAGGACCTCCCTGAGACTGTGGCTGGGGAGAGTTTGGGATGGTTACAAAGTAAGTTCAAGATTCTCAGTGGAACCAAGTTAGATGGAACATTTTCTTGTCTGTAGCCAAAAACAGTAGTCCTGTGGTTTGCCACCTGAATGAAGACCTGCCTTCTAAAGAGAATTACCTTGAGTCTTGGGCCTTAGCAGAGTTTCACAACTCCCTTCCTGGATCTCAGAGCTCTCTTAAAGGCATTTATTTTTGAGATACAGTTTTGCTACATAACCCAGGCAGGTCTTAATATTTTGACCAGAAGCAATTCTCCAACTTTAATGTACCATGTAGCTGTCATTACAGGTGTGAACCATGATGCCTGCTTCTCTCATAGAGCCATTTTTGTCAGGAATGGGTGACAGATTTTCTTGCTGTCAGGGGATAAGCAAATAGGGCACCTTTTATTTTTTTATCTTATTAATGTTACTCTGCATATAAATGTTTGCTTTCTATTTTCTACTTCAAATTTGTCTGTAATTTTAGATTCAGACATTTAAGGTAATATACTAGAATTTATATGTTGTGCCTGATTTAAATTAGATAATTAGAGGACCTAGAAATAGAAATTCCGTTTGACCCAGCAATTCCATTACTGGATATATATCCAAAGCATTATAAATTGTTCTACTATAAGGACACATGCACACGAATGTTCATTGCAGCACTGTTTACAATAGCAAAGACCTGTAACCAACCCAAATGCCCATTGATGATAGACTGACAGGGAAAATGTGGCACATGTACACCATGGAATACCATGCAGCCATAAAAAACGATGCGTTCGTGTCCTTTGTAGGGACATGGATGAACCTGGAAACCATTCTCAGCAAACTGACACAAGAACAGAAAATCAAACACTGCATGTTCTCACTCATAGGCTGGTATTAAACAGTGAGAACACATGGACACAGGGAGGGGAGCATCACACACTGGGGTCTATCGGGGGGAAATAGGAGAGGGACAGTTGGGGGTGGGGAGTTGGGGAGAGATAGCATGGGGAGAAATGCCAGATATAGGTGATGAGGAGGAAGGCAGCAAATCACACTGCCATGTGTGTACCTCTGCAACAATCTTGCATGTTCTTCACATGTACCCCAAAACCTAAAATGCAATTTAAAAAAAATTAGATAATTAGTATTCAGACAGGCAAAAAGGAATTATAGAATTTTCAACCACATTTCTCAGCCTATGTCTAAATAATAACATCATTTACTTCCCAAATATTTGTTTTATACCTGAGGCTCTAAGCATGCTCTGCTAAATATATATATAACTTAGCAATGTAAGGCTATTCTTTGCTTTTAAACTTTGATTACAGTAGTTTTATTTTGTATAAAAATAGCATATATTAAAAATTGACACTAGTTTCTTTTAAATGCTTATCTATTAAGTTTCTCATTAGCATCTCCTATTTATGATTGTGTTGCATTTTCTCTGAAATTTTACTGCCATACAATATACGCCAGTAATTTAAAATGCCTGCCTTCCATGAAATGCACAGTTACAGTCAAACTTCACAGATAGCTAAACAATTTTTTTTTTTTAAGATGGAGTTTTGCCCCTGTTGCCCAGGTTGGAGTGCAATGGTGAGATCTTGGCTCACCACAACCTCCACATCTCGGGTTCAATCAATTATCTTGCCTCAGCCCCTTGAGTTGCTGGGGTTACAGGCATGCGCCACCACACCTGGCTAATTTTGTATCTTTGGTAGAGACGGAATTTCTCCATATTGGCCAGGCTGGTCTTGGACTCCCTACCTTAGGTGTTCTGTCTGCCTCGGCCTTCCATAGTGCTGGGATTACAGGCATGAGCCACTGCTCCCAGCCTATTTGTTAACGTAAATTAATTTTTGCCAACTAGATTTCATGAGTAAACATTTCTGTTATTATTGTCTTGCAGTTCTGAAGTAGTGCTTTTTTAGTGTAAGTTTCTTAACATCAGTGTATTGTGTCTTGGTTTTACTTACATATTAAAATTTTAGACAATTTGCAATTGTTTGTATACTTTAAGTTCATGTAGGTTTTAATTTTTTTTTTTTTTTTGACACACAGTTTGTTCTTGTAGCCCAGATTGGAGTGCAATGGCATGATCTCAGCTCACTGCAACCTCTGCCTCTAGGGTTCAAGTGATTCTCCTGCCTTAGTCTCCTGGGTAGCTGGGATTACAGGCACCCACCACCATGCCGAGCTAATGTTGTATTTTTAGTAGAGACAAGGTTTCTCCATGTTGGTTAGGTTGGTCTCGAACTCCCAGCCTCAGGTGATCTGCCCACCTTGGCCTCCCAAAGTGCTGGGATTACAGACATGAGCCACTGCACCCAGTAGGTTTAATTAAAAGATAAATGAGCCATATATCTATCACAATCAGATTATATATATGTGTGTGTTTATATTTACAAATATGACCCTAATTTTGATTATACCTTATCTTGTATGTATTCTTTCTTAACTGATTTTCTTTTTTCCTTTTTTTAAATTGAGGCAGAGTTTTGCTCTTGTTGCAGAGGCTGGAGTGCAGTGCATCTCAGCTTACTGCAACCTATGCCTCCTGGGTTCAAGCAATTCTCCTGCCTCAGCCTCCTAACTAGCTGGGATTACAAGCATGTGCCACCATGCCCTGCTTTTTTTTTTTTTTTAGTGAGACGGGGTTTCTCCATGTTGGTCAGATTTGTCTTGAACTCCTGACCTCAGGTGATCTGCTGCTGTGGCCTCCCAAAGTGCTAGAATTATAGGTGTGAGCCACCTTGCCCAGCCTCTTAGCTCATCTTCAGTGTTGGTTTTATCTTGTCTAATTGACTAGCCTTGGAAATAGTCTTATTTTCACTATGTTTTTAATGATGAATATGTGTTTCCTTTGTGTGAGAAAAACACTTTTTGATTTGAAGGTAATTTTTAAAAAGATTTATAATTCTGTATTTTTTTTCAGTTTTTTACAAAAATAATTGTTATAAAAACACATAATGTGTAATTTACTTACTTAAATGTATTTAAATGTACATGTCAGGGCCAGGCATGGTGGTGGGTCACATCTGTAAAATCAGGATTTTGAGAGGCCAGGACAGGAGGATTACTTGAGCCCAAAAGTTTGAGACCAACCTGGGCAAAATATGGAGACACCCTCTCTACACACATTTTTTTCTAAGAAATAGCCAGGCATCATGGTGTGTACCTGTTGTCCCAGCTACTTGAGAGATTGAGGGGCAGGATTACTTGACCCTGGGAGTGTGAGGGTACAGTGAGCCATAACTGTGTCATTGCACTGAAGTTTGGGTGACAGATTGAGTACCTATCTCAAAAAAAAAAGAACCACTATATTTCAAGCATGTCAACTATATTCACATTGTTATGCAAAAGACTTCTTGAAATTTTACATCTTGTAAAACTAAAACTCAATATCCATTACGTAATATTTACCCATTTTATGCTCTGTACAACCCTTGACAAATACTCTTTCAACTTTCTGTATTTATGAGTGCGACTATTTTATGTATCTTATTAAATGAAATCATAATATCTATCATTTTGTTACTGGCTTATTTCTGTTGACATAATATTCTCAAAGTGTATCTTTAAATGTGACAAATATTCTTTTCAAGGCTGAATAATATTCCATTGTATCAAATTTGTCTTCAAGGTCTTACATTGTGTATTTTAGAAATAGATACATAAATGGAATTGCTGTATTTGATGATTTATTTTGAATCATTTGAAGTACATTTATAACATTATAAAATAATGGGTGCATCCTCGTTTACCGCTAACAATCAACTGAGCTAATTTTTGTATTTTTAGTAGAGATGGGGTTACACCATGTTGGTCAGGCTGGTCTCGAAATTCCGATCTCATGATCCGCCCACCTCAGCCTCCAAAAGTTCTGGGATTACAGCTGTGAGCCACAGTGCCCGGCCAAGGTTTCATTTTTATTGCATCATCAACAGATTTTGTGTTTTTAAAAAATTGTTAGTGCCCATCTAAGTGAGTGTGAGGGGATTCTGTTTTTCATTGTGATTTTTATGCATTTGTCTACAAATTGGTTTTGTATGTGCTTTCAGATGTTTTTAAATTTGTGTTTTTTAGATGAAAATTTATTTCAATAATTTGTCTATTTCTAAATTATTCAACTTTATTGTTCAGTTTTAAAAGTTCTTTATATTTTTTGAATATTGACTCCTATCACATGTGATCTGTAAAAATTTTCACTCACTTTCTAGGAGGCATTCCTCCATTAAATGTTTACCTAGATGTGCAGAAATTTTGAAGTATAGCGTAGTTAAATTTTTCTGTTTTTTTTTCTTTGATGCTCATGCATTTAATGTTGTATCTAAGAAAGTGGCACCAAGGCTA
The DNA here is from genome assembly GCA_963573385.1 of Cacajao melanocephalus. Lineage (NCBI taxonomy): Eukaryota > Metazoa > Chordata > Mammalia > Primates > Pitheciidae > Cacajao > Cacajao melanocephalus. The sequence goes on from CAUYLG010063474.1 coordinate 14,876, forward strand.
AGATCATGTGTTTCCCATATATGTTTTTGAGAGATTAAGAAGTTATCTGGGACTTGCCTGTAATCCCAGTGCTTTGGGAGGCCGAGTTGGTCGAATCACGAGGTCAGGAGTTCGAGACCAGTCTGTCACACAGACCGGAAATGCATCTCTACTAAAAATACAACAAATTAGCTGGGCATGGTGGTGCAAATGTAATCCCAGTTCCTCGGGAGGCTGAGGCAGGAGAACTGCTTGAACCCTGGAGGTGAGGGTTGCAGTGAGCTGAGATAGCGCCAGTGCACACCAGCCTGGGCAATAGAGTGAGACTCTATCTGAAAAGAAAGAGAGAGAGAGAGAGAGATAGAAAGAAAGAATCTTATGTCTAATTAAAAGATTTTTTACATATGGTTTACAGAAATAATCAAACTTTATTTTATCAGTATGGATATTTAGTTTTTAACCTGATTTTTTGAAAAGATTATTTTTTCTATTGTGTGCTTATGTCAATTTTGTAGAAGATTATTTGGCCATATACAGAAGAGTTCATTTCTGTGCTCTCTGTTCTGTTCTTTTCATTTGTGTATTTGTCTTTGTGTCAGTATTACATAGTTTTTGTTATTGTTGCTTTTAATATGTTTCAAAATCAGAAACTATAATGCCTCTGTTATTTGTCATGGGTGTTTGGCTGTAGTTCATAATAAAAATTTACCATTTTAAACAATATTTCTTTTAAAAACTACTATTGGGATTTTTATAAAGATTATATTGAATTTGTGTACCACTGTAGATTGTGTTGACATCTTAGAAAAATTATTCTTTTTAAATTCCTGAGCAAAAATATGTTGAAGAGTATGTTTTCATATATTTTTGGAATTTTTAGTTTTAATGTCTAGTTTAATTCAGTTTTAGTCAGAAAACACAAAGTGTATAATTTTGGTTTTGAATGTATTTGTTGTTGTTGTTGTGTTTATTGTTTTTGTTTGGAGACAGGGTCTTACCCTGTCACCCAGGCCAGAGTGTACAGGCATGATTTTGGCTCACTGCAGCCTCAACCTACAGGGCTCAAGTGATCTTTCCACCTCAGCATCTCAAGTAATTGGGACTACAATCATAAAGTACCATGTCTGGATAATTCTTTGATTATTTGTAGGGACAGGGTCTCACTATGTTGCCCAGGCTGGCCTCAAACTTTTAACTCCAAGTGATCCTCCCACCTTGGTCTCTCTAAGTGTTGGGATTGTAGGCATGAGCTATACCACCCAGTTGGCATGTTTAACTTTAATAAGACTTAGTATGTTTTCTAACAGAATATACCAGATGCAAATAAGCATATTGTGTATTCTCTTGCTTTTGACTGGAAAGTTTTGTATGTGTCTGTTAAACCTAGTTGGCATATAATATAGTTTTGATGTTCATTTTCTCCAACACTTATGCTGCAATGTAATTTTTAATGTATGTGGGACCTGGTGAGAGGTGTTTGGATCATGGGGACAAAGTCCTCATAAATAGCTTGGCACGATCCTTTTGGTAATCAAAATGTTTACACTCCATTAATTCAAATGAAGGCTGGTTTATTAGAAGAACCTGGCTCCTTCACCTCATACTTGCTCTGTCTTTTATGTGATATGTACAGTTACTCTTCACCTTCAACCATGATTGTAAGCTTGCTGACACTCGCCAGAAGCAGATGTTGGCACACACTGTTTGTACAGTCTGCTGAATTGTGAGCCAAATACACTTTATTTCTATATAAATTATCCACTCTCAGGTATTCCTCTATATTTAAAATAATTAATACAGTCTATAATATTGTCTAGGTTTTCTGTTTTCTTATTGATTTTTTAATCTGAATTTTCTATTTATTATTGAAAATAGGGTCTTGATGTCTACAATTATTATGTTGCTATATATTTCTTGCTTTACTTTTGTCACTATTTGTTTCATATATTTTGGAGCCCTCATGATTGATTGATTGATAGATGGATGGATGGATGGATGGATGGATAGATAGAATGGGCCTGACTCTGTCAACCAGGCTGGTTTGCAGTGTTGTGATTATAGCTCACAGTAATCTCAGCCTCCCAGACTCAGAAGATTCTCTCATTTCAGCCTCACAGGTAGCCTGGTTACAAGTATGTAGCATCAGACCCATGTAATTGTTTGTATTTTTGGTGGAGACAGGGTTTTGCCATGTTGCCGAGGCTGGACTCAAACTTCTGAGATCCAGTGGTTAGCCTACCTTTATCTCCCTGAGATTACATTTCTTTTTATTATGTCATTAATTCATATTTAAAATTATTTCTTAAAAATGAAGTTACTAGTTTTATTTTTATTGTTTTGTGTTCCTGAGTGGTATGATTTTTTTTTAATTTACTGTTTTATTTACTCAAATTTTATTTTAATTGTATAGTGGTGCACTTTATTTTTTTAAATTTTGTTTTGCATAGTCCTATAAGTATTCATAATAGTCTTGTGTGTTAGTTTGTTTTCATGATGCTGATAAAGACATACCTGAGGCTGGGCAATTTACAAAAGAAAGAGATTTGTTGGACTTAACAGTTTTGTGTGACTGGGGATACCTCACAATCATGGTGAAAGGTGAAAGGCATGTTTCACATGGTGGCAGACAAGAGAAGGAGCTTGTGCAGGAAAACTCTTCCTTATAAAGCCATCAGATTTCATGAGACTTACTCACTATCATGAGAACAGCACAGAAGAGACCTGCCCGCATGATTCAATTACCTTCTACCATGTCCCTTCCACAACATGTGGGAATTAAAGATGAGACTTGGGTTGGGACACGGCCAAACCATATCATCTTAAAAAATTGATTTACATGAAACATCTTAAAATTAAAACAGTATATTTTAATCTCATGACAACTTCAATTGAATGTAAAAATTATAACTATATTTTTGTTTATTAATATTAAAAATTATTTTATATTGTGTATTTATTAACATGTATGCAGAGTTTTATTGTTTTCAATATTCCACAGATGTGTAAGGGTTTTATGTATCATCATTCTGATAGTAAAGATTTCTATATTTGTCTGTATCTTTCATTTAATAGAGAACTTTATTTTATATATGGTTTTACGATGCTGTCTAGTATTATTTTTAAACAAAGTTGACTCATTTTAGCATTTTTTTTTTTATATGCATAGTCTCACTGTATTACTCAGGCTAATCTTAAACTCTTGATCTCTAGTGTTCTGACAGTCGTGGCCTCCTAAAATTGTAGCATTACAGACATGAGCCACTGTGTCTGGCCACCATGTAGCATTATTTTGTAGAACTGTGCTAGTGGTGATGAACACTCTCACCTTTTGTTTTGGAAATTTTTAATTTTCATTTTATTTTTAAAGTGAAATAAATTTAAATCAATTATTATTGGTTAGAAATATATTATTTTTTTTTCATATTCTTCTTCTAAGATTTCCTTAATCAATATGTTGATCTAGTTGATGGTATCTAATGTTTTACATTCCATGTTTTAATTTTGTTTTGCAATTTTATACTTTTGTGTTATATATTTTAGGGTATGCCACCACACGCCCGTCAATTGTGTTTTGATTTTTTAGTATATATTATAATTGTGCATGCCAGTGTTTAACTTAGTACAGTTTAAGACGGTGTGGAGCAAAATCAAATATGAATTAGCCATATGTCTTTTTCTAATAAAATTATTTCTATGTTTGTCTGTATAAATGTTATCCTTGTTTTTCATTATAACTTGTATATTTATTGTGCAGGTTTGTCGTGAATGGTTTTCTAATCCTGTGTAGATGAGTAGTCATAAAATTCTTATAATTTCAACATCCTATTTATTTGTAAATCTGTATGGTTTTTGTGTGGGAGAAACACTTTTGGATTGGAACATAATTTAAAACAATCATAACTGTATCTCTTTTATTGTTTATTTTTACTTGTCAAAAAACCATAAAATTTACCACAATATTTTTAAATATTCAGTTTAGTCATTTTCATTATCTTTGACATTGTTGTGAAACATTGCTAAAATGTTTCTATCTTGCAGAGCTAAATCTTAATACGTATTAAACTACTACCAATTTCTTTCTTCTTTCTTTTCTTTTCCTTTTTTTTTTTTTTTTGAGATGGTTTTTCTCTTGTTGCCCAGGCTGCAGTGTGATGGCAATCTTGGCTTATCGCAACCTCTGCCTCAGCCTCCTGAGTAGCTGGGATTACAGGCATGCACCACCATGCCTGGATAATTTTGTATTTTTCAGTAGAGACGGGTTTCTCCTTGTTGGCCAGGCTGGTCTCAAACTCTCAACCTCAGGTGATCCGCCTGCCTTGGCCTTTAAAAGTGCTGGGATTACAAGTGTGAGCCACCACGCCCAGCATCAGTTTTTTCTTATTTCTTTTTCGAGATGGAATCTTGCTCTGTCACCCACTCTGGAGTGCAGTGGCATGATCTCAGCTCACTACAACATCCACCTCCCAGGTTTGAGCAATTCTGATGCCTCAGCCTCCTGAATAGCTGGGATTACGGGTTCCTACCACCGTGCCAGGCTGATTTTTGCTTTTTTAGTAGAGATGAGGTTTCCCCATGTTGGCCAGGCTGGTTTCAAACTCCTGACCTTAAGTGATCCACCCACCTTGGCCACTCAAAGTACTGGGATTACAGGTGTGAGCCACCATGCCTGGCCCCACTTTTTTCTGTTTTATGGCACTTTGAAAACACTGCTCTGTTCTTTGTTTCTAAGAGAATAACTACTTCATGTATCTCATACAATCTTGGTCTTTTCGTGGCTGGTTCATTTTATTTTGCATAATGTCATCATGATTTATCATTATAGTTGGTAGAATATTTCCTGCTTTTTGAATACTGAGTGATATTCCAGAATTTTTTTTTTTTTTGAGATGAAGTCTTGCTCTGTTGCGCAGGCTGGAGTGCAATGGTGATCTCCCAGGTTAAAGTGATTCTCCTGCCTCAGCCTCCTGAGTAGCTGGGATTACAGGTGCACACAACCACGTTTGGCTCATTTTCATATTTTTAGTAGAGACGGGGTTTCACATGTTGGCCAGGATAGTCTTGATCTCCTGATCTCCTGATCCACCGACTTCAGCTTCCCAAAGTGCCGGGATTACAGGAGTGGCCACTATGCCTGCCCAGAATTTTTATATTTCAAATTATTTCTACTGAATGATTTGGTGAAAGAAATTTGCATTGCTTTTACCTATTGGGTTACAGTTACAGTGCTGCAGTATTATGAGTATTAGATTATTCCTTATATGACCATAAATGTGAGTTTATATATCTGCTGTATTCTACTTTATTAGTCTACTTTTTCACCTTTATACTCATACTAATTTTTACAAATTCTGTAGCTTTGTAATGTGTTTTGAATCAATGCCTCCAGCATTGTTCCTTTTTCTTTTTCTTTTTTTATTGGGTAGTTTATTTTCTCTTGAAATTCTATGTACTTTTGGGGTTGCTGTTTCTGTTTCTTCAAAAATGCAATGAGAAATTTGAAAAACACTGCATTAAATCTGTAGATTGCATTGAGCAGGATGGACCTTTTTATAATATTAACTATTTCAACCTTTGTATAAGGGCACACTCAAGAGCGTGTTGTTTAATTTCTATAATTTGTAAATTTTTCAGTTTTTTTCTCTTATTGTATACACTTATTTTGTTTTGGTCATAGAAACTAGTTCATAGAATTTTACTTTTAAAAATTTTGGTAGGACTTCCTCTTTGGTCTAAGATGTGGTCTGTAAGACTGGGCGCAGTGGCTCAAGCCTGTAATCCCAGCACTTTGGGAGGCCGAGGTGGGCAGATCATGAGGTCAAGAGATCAAGACCATCCTGGCCAACATGGTGAAACCCTGTCTCTACTAAAAATACAAAAAAATTAGCTGTGCGTGGTGGCGTGCGCCTGTAATCCCAGCTACACGGGAGGCTGAGGCAGGAGAATTGCTTGAATCCGGGAGACGGAGGTTGCAGTGAGCCAAGATCCTGCCACTGCACTGTAGCCTGGGGCCTGGTGACAAAGCAAGACTCTGTCTCAAAAATAAAATAAAATAAAATAAAAAATAAAGATGTGGTCTATAGAGGAAAATATGCGAGCTATTGAGAAGGGTGTGTATGCTGATGTTGTTGAGGAGTGTCCTCCATAACTGTTTGAAATACTTGTTTTATACTGCCTTTAAGTAATCTGTTCCCTTATTAGCATTCTTTCTTGTTTTATTTTTATTACAGAAAGTGTAGTATTAAAATATCTTGCTATAATTCTACTGCTTTCTGTGTGTTTCTTTTATTTTGTCAATATTTGCCTTATATATTTGGAACCCTAATGTGAGAGACACACACACACACATACACACGTACAAATTTGTCATAGGTTTTCAGTGCCTCTATTATTTTTTTATGCCTTTTTTTTGTTTCTTTGGAGTTTCAATTTCAGGCACATTTTTAAAAATATACTTTTAAGATGTAGCTTGTGTGATATTATTTTGACTGTTTCTGCTTTCATTTGATTAATGTTCGGATGGAATGTCTACCTCCAACCTGCCACTTCCAGTCTTTTTTAATCATTAGATTTTTTGTTTTTGTGAATTTTTTTTTTTTTATTGAGATGGAGTCCCGTTCTGTCGAAATGCAGTGTCTCAGTCTTGGCTCACTGCAACCTCCGCCTTCCGGTTTCAATCAATTCTTCTGCCTCAGTCTCCTGAGTAGCTGGGATTAAAAGCACCCACCACCACGCTGGGCTAATTTTTTATTTTTAGTAGAGACAGGGCTTCACCATACTGGCCGGGCTAGTCTCAAACTCCTGACCTTGTGATCTGCCCTCCTCAGCGTCCCAAAGTGCTGAAATTACAGGTGTGAACCACCGCACTTGGTCTTAATTATTAGATTTCAACTGACTCTTGTAAAAAAAGCAGGATGAATTTTGGTTTTTAAATTTTTTAAAATAAATTTATTAAAAGTTTTTCTCAGTTTAAAAGTTAATTTTGTATATATTTAAATAATTTTCTGTATGAGAAAGACTTCTGTTGTTTTATTAAATATTTTATTTGATCTTTGCATCTTTGTCTTTTATCTTTCCATCATTGTGTTTTTTATGTTAATATGCTTTCACTTATTTTCTTTTTCTTTTTCTTTTTTTTTTTTTTGAGACAGAGTTTTGCTGCTGTTTTTCATGCTGAAGTACAATGGTGCAATATTGGCTTATCGCAAACTCTGCCTCCCAGGTTCAAGTGATTCTCCTGACTCAGCCTCTTGAGTACCTGGGATTACAGGCATGTGCCACCATGCCCCACTAATTTTGTATTTTTAGTAGAGACGTGGTTTCTCCATGTTGGTCAGGCTGGTCTTAAAGTCCTGACCTCAGGTGATCCACCCGCCTCAGCCTCCCAAAATGCTGAGATTAGAGGCATGAGCCACCTTGCCCAGCCTTTTTTTTTTTTTATACAAATGTTTTTGTGGTACCTTGGGGATTACATATAACCTCTAAAAGATACATCAATATATTTTAATCTGGTAAAAAAAATAAAGTTGCATACAAAAATTCTTTCTTATTACATCTTTCCTCAAATTTGTCATTGATGTTGCTAATTATATACTCTTATGTTGTGTATTTATTAACAGGTGCTTATAATGATTTTTATGCTTTTATTTTACAAATTTTAGAAAAAATTAAAGATGTTTTCTGCACCACTAGGATAATGCTAAGAAATTCTACTTTGTATTTGCATATTTTACCAGAAATTAATGTATTTTTATATTATGTGTGTTTTTTTTTTTTTTTTGAAGCATGTTATATTCAGAAGGAACTGTCTTCAGCACCTTTTATATGTAGGACATATGCAGTTCCAATAAACTTTTTTTGAATTTGGTTACGTTGAAAGGTTTTTTTTGTTGTTGTTGTTGTTGTTTTTGTTTTTTGGGCAGGATAGATTTGCTGATGGTATTATTCTCAATAGCAAATTTTTTTACAATTACATCAGACAGTTCCCTGATGGCTTGCAAAATTTTTGTTAACAGTTCACTATCTCATAAGACTATGTTTGTGAATGGCGCATTATATTTTTTCTTTCTTTTTTATTTTATTTTATTTTTTATTTTGAGACAGAGCCTCACTCTATTCCCCAGCCAGACTGGAGTGTAGTGGTTCGACCTCAGCTCACTGTAACCTCTGCCTCCCATGTTCAAGTGGTTCTCCAGCCTCAGCCTCCATAGTAGGTGGGATTGCAGGCATGTGCTACCACACCCAGCTAATTTTTGTAGTTTTAGTAGAGACAAGGTTTTACCATGTTGGCCAGGCTGGTCTCAAACTCCTGACCTAAGGTGATCCATCCACCTTGGCCTCCCAGAGTGCCTGGATTACAGACATGAGCCCCTGTGCCTGGCCTGGCACATCACTTTTATCTTGTAGCTTCAAAGTTAATCTTTTTGTGACTTTTGAAATTGTACTTTTATGTGTGTGTGTTATAAATATCTTTCTGGATCCTAGTTTGTTGCACTTTTTAATTTTTACATCATTTTTTCTTACTTTTAGGATCTATCAGGTTTTGTATTTTTTACCTCCACAGTTTTTTTTTTGAAATCTTAAATATTTTTGTTTTCATCCTCATTTTTCTGATTTTGCATAGTTGTCTCTGTTCCTATTTTAGTATTATTTAATTTATTACCAAATCTTAAAATTAATGTATACATCTTATTTTTTTATGGGTTCTTTCAGAAAATGTTAAGATATTTTTGATGGGATCATATTGCCCTATTTTGTATATATTATAATCTTTGTTAAGATTTGGACATTAAAAAAAACTACCTAAGTCTTTATAATGTAGTTTTGTCCTGGCATAGTCTGAAAACAATTGTCTTGGCTGTTGATGATGGGACTTTCTCAAACATGTTCTTAGGATATGTGTTGTCTGAAATTTACTGTTTATTTTGTAGTTAAAAGAGTTAACTCATGTTACTTTGTAGAAGTTGATAATCACTTGTTACACCTGTTCCCTTTCTGTGGTACTGCAGTCTCTCCACTGCTGTAACATTTTTCTTTGGTCTCAGCAGACTCAAACTCTCATTTCAAAGTATACTCCCATTTCTTTCAACACTTTATGTCATGAGAGACAACATGATCAGGGAAAGCTCCTAAATGCCAGAAATAATATTGAATGTGCCAGTATTTTACCTTTCTTTTAAAACAGAAACCAAGAGTTGGCAGTTTACTTCTAAAGGCAGTATGTTATAGTGAGAAGCTGGAAAAGCTGTGTTGGATAAGTTTAACAAATTTTTTTTTTCTTCTATGTGGTTTTTTGCATTGTGTTTACCTGGGACACTGCACACTCTTAACTCATTTATAAATTTTCCACAGATGTATTTTGGTCTGTATGTTTTTGTTACCTTTATATGACTATAAAAGAATTAGGACCTGTGGTATTTCACAATGCCATCTTGTTTATGTAGTTTATATAATGTTGTAGGTAAGATTTTTAAACTGTATTCATGTGAATCTAGTAAGTGAAGTAATTTATTATTTTTAATTTTTTTTCAGGTATATGTTCTCATTTTGCTCAAGACCTTTGGCCAGATCAGGGCATGGAAGATTCTTTTCAAAAAGTAATACTGAGAAGATATGAAAAATGTGGACATGAGAATTTACAGTTAAGAAAAGGCCGTGAAAGTGTAGATGAGTGTAAGGTGCACAAAGAAGGTTATAATGGACTTAACCAATGTTTCACAACTACCCAAAGCAAAGTATTTCAATGTGGTAAATATTTAAAAGCCTTTTATAAATGTTTCAATTTAAACAGACATAAGATAAGACAAACTGAAAAGAAACCCTTCAAATGTAATAAATGTGTCAAGTCATTTTGCATGCTTTCACACAAAACCCAATGTAAAAGCATTTATACTACAGAGAAATCCTACAAATGTAAAGAATGTGGAAAAACCTTTAATTGGTTGTCAACCCTTTCTAATCATAAAAAAATTTATACTAAAGAGAAGCCCTACAAATGTGAAGGATGTGGCAAAGCTTTTAATCAATTCTCAATCCTCACTACACATAAGACAATTGATACTGGAGAGAAACCCTACAAATGTGTAGAATGTGGTGAAGCTTTTAAGCACCGCTCAATCCTTACTAAACATAAAATAATTCATACCAGAGAGAAACTCTACAAATATGAAGAATATGGCAAAGCTTTTAATCAGTCTTCAAATCTTACTGCACATAAGATAATTCATACTGGAGAGAAACCTTACAAGCCTGAAGAATGTGGCAAAGCATTTATCTGGTCCTCAACCCTTACTGAATGTAAGAGAATTTGTACTAGAGAGAAGTCCTACAAGTGTAAAGAATGTGGCAAAGTTTTTAATCGATCCTCACACCTTTCTACACATAAGATAATTCATACCGGAGAGAAGCCTTACAAGTGTGAAGAATGTGGCAAAGCATTTAGCAAATCCTCACACCTAACTAGACATAAGAGGATACACACTGGAGAGAAGCCCTACAAATGTGAAGGATGTGGCAAAGCTTTTAATCAATTCTCAATCCTTACCACACATAAAACAATTCATACTGGAGAGAAACCCTACAAATGTAAAGAATGTGGTGAAGCTTTTAAGCACCCCTCACTCCTTACTAAACATAAAATAATTCATGCTGGAGAGAAACTCTACAAATGTGAAGAATGTGGCAAAGCTTTTAATCAGTCTTCAAATCTTGCTACACATAAGATAATTCATACTGGAGAGAAATCTTACAAGCCTGAAGAATGTGGCAGAGCATTTATCTGGTCCTCAACCCTTAGTAAACATAGAATTTATACTAGAGAGAAATCCCACAAATGTGAAGAATGTGGCAAAGTGTTTCTATGGTCCTCAACCCTAAGTAGACATAAGAGGATGCACACTGGAGAGAAGCCCTACAAATGTGAAGGATGCGGCAAAGCATTCAGCTGGTCTTCAACCCTAACTATGCATAAGAGGTTGCACACTGGAGAGAAACCCTACAAATGTGAAGAATGTGGCAAAGCTTTTAATCGATCCTCAAAGCTTAATACACATAAGGTAATTCATACTGGAAAGAAACCTTACAAGTGCGAAGAATGTGGCAAAACATTTATATCGTCCTCAACCCTTACTGGACATAAAAGAATTCATACTAGAGAGAAACCCTACAAGTGTGAAAAATGTGGCAAAGCATTTAGCCGATCCTCAACCCTAACTATCCATAAGAGAATGCACACTGGAGAGAAACCCTACAAGTGTGAAGAATGTGGAAAAACCTTTAGAGAGTCCTCAACTCTTACTAAACATAAGAGAATTCATACTAGAGAGAAACCCTACAAATGTGAAAAGTGTGGCAAAGCCTTTAACCAGTCCTCAACTCTTACTGCACATAAGAGAATTCATACTGGAGAGAAACCCTACAAATGTGAAGAATGTGGTAAATCTTTTAGCCGGTCTTCAACCTTTACTATGCATAAGGTAATTCATACTGGAGTAAAACCCTACAAATGTGAAGAATGTGGCAAAGCCTTTTTCCGGCCCTCAGCCCTAACGACACATAAGAAAATTCATACTGGACAGCAACTTTAAACATAGGAAAAATTTGGCAAAGCCTTTAACCAGTCCTCACACCTCAGTACATATAAGATAACTCATATTGGAGAGAAATCCTACAAGTGTGAATAATGTGGCAAAGCCTATAAAAAGTCCTCAATTCTTAGCAGACATAATGTTATTCATACTGAAGAGAAACTACAAACCTGAAAGATGTGCCAGTGCTTTTGACAACAACTCAAACTTTTCTAAACATCAAGGAAATCATGCTGCTGAGAAATCCTAGAAATGTGAGGAATTGTGACAAAGCCTTTAAATTATTGTCACACTTGATTGTAGGTAAGGGAATTCATACTGGAGAAAACTACCAGTGTAAGCAACATGGCCAAGCTTCAAACCAATGCTCACACCTTATTACACAGGAAAGCATTTATACTTGAGAACAAATGTACAGATATAGACAAAGTAAAAAAGCCATTAATACCTGATCACATCTGACTCAAAATCAGAGAGTTCATACTAAATAAAAGAATTAAGGCCATGTGCAGTGGTTCACACCTGTAATCCTAGCACTTTGGGAGGCCAAGGCAGGTGGATCACAAGGTCAAGCGATGGAAACCATCCTAGCCAACATGGTGAAATCTTGTCTCTACCAAAATGTGAAAATTAGCTAGAGATAGTGGTGCACACCTCTAGTCCCAGCTATTTGGGAGGATGAGGCAGGAGAATCACTTTAACCTAGGAGGCAGAGGTTAAAGTGAGCTGATATCATACCACTGCACTCCCGCCTGGTGACAGAGCGAGACTCCATCAAAAAAAGTGTAATTACTGTCAGAAGATCTAGGAGAAAATATGTCTTTAAAGTGCAGAATTGTATTTATTTTGAAAAGCCATTATAAATATGAAGAGGCATTATTTATGACCTTTTCTATGGAAAGGTAAGGACATTAAAATGTAACATGCATGGGGAAAATTTAAGTAGAGAGGGTCTTTGTGGTTAACTTATAATATTGAGTGATATATGAGGTAGGTGTTCAGAGTAATATTCTTCTGCATTATGAAAAAAATTCTTAATTTTAGTTAAATTAACAGTATGCTGTTTTATTGTACTTTTACGAAATATGCAGCATATTTTTAAATTATAAATTGAACTTTTCAATTCAACATTTTTAACATGTTAAATACTATTGTTAATTCAATGAAGTGTTATTATGCAACTAACTTTAATCTATTCCACTTTACTCAAGGGCGTAGGTAAAAAATGGTAACAATACACTATTTCCTAAGATAATGGACTGACATCTCTCTTAATCTTTTTTGCCAGTGGCTTTAAATTGCCATTAAGTTAAAGGATATTGTTCCTATCCGTTAAATTTTTAATTCTTATTTTCACATTTAAATTTATTTTTTTTAAATTTTTGTGGTTACCTGATGTGTACATATTTATGCCATATATGGCATATTTTGATACAGACATACAATATATAATGATCACGTTGGAGGAAATGAGGTATCCATTACCTCTAGCATTTATTCTTTGTATTACAAGCAATTCAACAATTCTACAATTTTAATTATTTTTAAGTGTACAATTAAATTGTTATTAACTATAGAATTATTTTATGTTCATAATAAAATTATATACAAACATAAGTAAAATCCATAAATTTCTGAGTCCTGAATAAATATATTTTTTAATTTTTACTATATTTTTCTTTGAACATGTGTCCTCTGCCTGCAAGCACACATGGACTGTTAGTATTGATTTACATAGAGTTAAACGCGCACATCTGTTAGTCTAAAGATAAACCTTAGGTGTAAATAAATTATGGAGTGTGTTTATGTGATTATAAGTTTGAAACTATTTTTAGCAGAAAAAAGCAATATTGGAACAAAATTAATCATTTTAATAAGGTAATTTACTAGAAAACAAAAATTCTTAAAATGCTGAAAGCAAACCTGTGCTCCCTGCCTTGTATTGAATTTGTTACTGTACAGTCTTTTGGTTTATGCTTCAGAATCTCCCCACGCAAATTCTCTATTTTAATGTGACTGGTACTCATGCTAGAACCATAATTTTCTTTTTGGTTTGTTTAATTTTATTTTTTATTTTTTGAGACTGAGTCTTGCTCTGTCACCCAGGTTAGAATGCAATGGTGTGATCTCAACTCACTGCAACCTCAGCTTTTCAGGTTCAAGCAATTCTCCTGTCTCAGCCTTCCAAGCAGCTAAGATTACAGGTTCCCACCACCACGACGGGCTAATTTTTGTATTATTAGTAGAGATGAGGTTTCACCATGTTGGTCAAGCTGGTTTCAAACTCCTAACCTCAAGTGATTCACCCACCTTGGCCTCCCAAAGTGCTGGGATTACAGGTGTGAGCCACTGTGCCTGGCCACCTTTGCAGTAGTTTATGAAGAATTCATTATGTGAGCCTGTTTGTAATTATAAGAATTATTTTTAAAAATTGTTCCATGAGTTATTTGGGTACAGGTGGTATTTGGTTAGATGAATAATCCTGGTGCACCCATCACCCAAGCAGTATATGCTGCACCATATATGTTGTCTTTTATCCCTCCCCGCCAACTCTTCTCCCCAAGTCCCCAAAGTCCATTGTATTATTCTTATGCCTTTGTGTCCTCATAGCTTACCTCCCACATATCAGGGAGAACATATGATGTTTGGTTTTCCATTCTTGAGTTACTTCACTTACAATAATAGTCTCCAGTCTCATCCAGGTCATTCCAAATGCGGTTAATTTATTCCTTTTTATGGCTAAGTAGTATCCCAACATATATATGTATCTCATAGTTTCTTTATCCACTCGTTGATTGATGGGCATTTTGGTTGGTTCCGCGATTTTGCAATTGTGAATTGTGCTGCTAGAAACATGCATGTGCAAGTATCTTTTTCAAATAATGACTTTTTTTTTCTCTGCATAGATACCCAGTAGTGGGATTGCTGGATCAAATGGTAGGTCTACTTTAAGTTCTTTTAGGAATCTCCACACTTTTTCCCATAGCAGCTGTACTGCTAGCTAACATTCCCACCAGCAGTGTAGAAGTGTTCCCTGATCGCCACATCCATGCCAACATCTACAGTTTGTTTTGATCTATTGATTATGGCCATTCTTGCAGAAATACGGTGGTATCTCATTGTGGTTTTGCTTTGCATTTCCCTGATTATTAGTGATGTTGAGCTTTTTTTTATATGTTTGTTGACCATTTGTATATCTTCTTTTGAGAATTGTCTATTCATGTCATTAGCCCACTTTTTGAAGGATTTTTTTTTAATTTGTTACTAATTTGTTTGAGTTCATTGTAGATTCTTCGTATTAGTCCTTTGTCAGATGTATAGATTGTGAAGATTTTCTCCCACTCTATGAGTTGTCTGTTTATTCCGCTGACTGTTCCTTTTGCCATGCAAAAGCTCTTTAGTTTCATTAGGTCCTTAGTTTCATTAGGTCCCAGCTATTTATCTGTTTTTACTGAATTTGCTTTCAGGTTTTTGGTCATGAAATTTTTGCCTAGCCAATGCCTAGAAGAATTTTTCCAGTGTTATCTCCCAGAATTTTTGTAGTTTCAGGTCTTAGGTTTAAGTCCTCAACTCATCTTTAGTTGATTTTTTTTGTAAGGTGAGAGATGATCCAGTTTCATTCTTCTACATGTGGCTAGCCAGTTATCCCAGCACCATTTGTTGAAAAGGGTGTCCTTTCCCAATTTTATGTTTTTGTTTGCTTTGTTTCAGCTTAGTTGGCTGTAAGTATTTCGGTTTATTTCTTGATTCTCTGTTCCATTGGTCTATGTGACTATTTTTATACCAGTCACAAGTTTTGGTGACTATGACCTTATAGTATAGTTTGAAATCAGGTAGTGTGGTGCCTCCAGATTTGTTCTTCTTGCTTAGTCTTGCTTTGGCTCTGTGGGCTCTTTTTTGGTTCCCTGTGAATTTTATAATTGTTTTTTCTAATTCTGTGAAGAATGATGATGGGGATTGTGTTGAATTTGTAGATTGCTTTTGGCTCTATGGTCATTTTTACAATTTTAATTCTACCCCTCCTTGAGCATGGGATATGTTTCCATTTGTTTGCGTTGTCTATGATTTCTTTGAGAAGTGTTTTGTAGTTTTCCTTGTAGTGATCTTTTGACTCTTTCACTAGGTATTTTCCTAATTTTTTTTTTCCAGCTATTGTAAAAGGGTTGAGTTCTTGATTTAATTCTCTGTTTTGTTGCTGTTGGTGAATAGAGGAGCTACTGATTTGTGTACATTAATCTTGTGTCCAGAAACTTTGCTGAATTTCTTTATCAATTCTAGGAGCTTTCTGGAGGAGTCCTTAAGGTTTTCAAGGCAAATGATTATATCATCAGCAGACAGGGACAGTTTGACTTCCTGTTTACTGATTTGGATGCCTTTATTTCTTCCTCTTGTCTGATTGCTCTGGCTAAAACTTCCAGGACTATGTTGTAGAGGAGTGGTGAGAGTGGGCATTCTTGTCTTGCTCCTGTTCTCAGAAGGAATGCTTTCAACTTTTCCCCATTAAGTAGTATGTTGGCTACGGAATTGTCATAGATAGTTTTTATTACATTAAGCTGTGTCCCTTGTATGCCAACTTTGCTGTGTGTTTTAATCATGAAGGGATGCTGGATTTTGTCAAATGCTCTTTTTGTACCTATTGAGATGATCGTGTAATTTTTGTTTTGAATTCTATTTATTTTAATCTTACTGCTTGTTACTAGTCTGTTCAGAATATCTAATTCTTTTTTATTTTACCTAGCAAAATTGTGTTTTTCCGGGAATGTACATATCTCTTCTGGTTTTTCTAGTTAATGTATGTAAACGTGTTCATAGTAGACTTGATTTCTTTTTTATTTTAGTGATCTTAATAATAGTATTTCCTGATTCATTTCTTACTGAGGTTATTTGGATTTTCTCTCTTCTTTTCTTGGTTAATCTTGCTAATGATCTATCAATTTCATTTATCTTTTCAAAGAAGCACTTTTTGTTTCATTTACCTTTTGTGTTTTTGTTTGTTTTAATTTTATTTAGTTCTCCTCTGATCTTGCTTATTTCTTTTTTTCTGCTGGGCTTGGGTTTGGTTTGTTCTTGTTTCTCTAGTTCCTTGAGTTGTAACCGTAGACTGTCTGTGCTCTTCCAGACTTTCTGATATAGGCATTTAGGGCTAACTTGCCTCTTAGCACCACCTTAGCTATATCCCAGTGGTTTTGATAGGTTGTGTCATTATTGTCATTCAGTTTGAAGAATTTGTTATTTCCATATTGATTTTGTTTTGACCCAATTCTCATTCAGGAGCAGGTTATTTAATTTCCATGTATTTGCATGGTTTTGAAGGTTTCTTTGGGAGTTGATTTCCAGTTTTATTCCATTGTGGTCTGAGACAGTCCTTGATATAATTTCAATTTTCTTAAATTTATTGAGGATCATTTTATGGCCTATCATATGATCTATCTTGGAGAAAGTTTCATGTGCTGTTGAGGAGAATGTATGTTCTGCAGTGTTGAATGAAATGTATATATCTGTTACATCCATTTGTTTCAGGGTATAGTTTAAATCCCTTGTTTCTTTGTTGACTTTATGTCTTGATGACCTGTCTAGTGCTGTCAGTGAAGTATTGAAGTCCCCCATTATTATGATGTTGCTATCTATCTTATTTCTTAGGTGTATCAGTAATTGTTTTATACATTTGGGAGCTCCAGTGTTAGGTGTGTATATGTTTAGGATTGTGATGCTTTCCTTTTGGATCAGGCCATTTACCACTATATAATGTTCCTCTTTGTCTCTTTTAACCACTGTTGCTTTAAAGTTTGTTTTGTCTGATATAAGAATAGCTACCCCTGCTTGCTTTTGGTGTCCATTTTCATGAAATGCCTTTTTCCACCTCTTTATTTGAGTCTTTATGTTTTAGGTAAGTCTCCTGAAGACAGCAGATAGTTGGTTTGTGAGTTCTTATTCTGCAGTTCTGTGTCTTTAAAGTAAAGCATTTAGGCCATTTACGTTGAACGTTAGTATTAAAATGTGAAGTACCATTGCATTCACCATGGCCCTTGTGTCCTGCATATGTTTTTTGTTTTATGTTTTTTCTCCTCAAGGTGGAATCTCGCTATATCACCAGGCTGGAGTGCAGTGGTGCAATCTCAGCTCACTGAAACCTCTGCCTCCCAGGTTCAAGCGATTCTCCTGTCTCAGCCTCCCGAGTAGCTGGGACTACTGACACCCGCCACCACACCCAGCTAATTTTTTGTATTTTTAGTAGAGATGGGGTTTCACCATGTTGGCCAGAATGGTCTCGATCTCCTGACCTCATGATCCGCCCACCTTGGCCTCCCAAAATGCTGGGATTATAGGTGTGAGCCACTGCACCTGGCCAAGAAATCTGCTGTTAATATGATAGGTTTTCCTTTATAGGTTACCTGGTGCTTCTGTCTCACAGCTTTTAAGATTCTTTCCTTTGTCTTATCTTTGGATAACCTCATGAAAATGTGCTTAAGCAAAGATCTTTTTGTGATGAATTTCCCAGCTATTCTTTGTGCTGCTTGTCTAGGTCCCTAGCCAGGCCAGAGAAGTTTTCTTTAATTATTCCCTCAAATATGTTACCCAAGCTTTTAGAATTTTCTTCTTCCTCAGGAACATTAATTATTCTTAGGTTTGGTCATTTAACATAATTTTAGTCTTCTTTGAAGCTTTGTTCATATATATATATAAATTTTTTTTTTTTGTCTTTGTTGGATTGTGTTAATTCAGTTAAACCTGTCTTTGAGCTCTGAATTTCTTTCTTCTACTTGTTTACTTGTATTGCTGAGACTTTCCAGAGCATTTCACATTTCTAAAAGTGTGTCCAAAGTTTCCTGAATTTTTTATTGTTTTTTCTTTAAGCTATCGATTTCATTGAATATTTCTCCCTTCAATTCTTGTATGATTTTTCGGGTTTCCTTGCATTAGTCTTCACCTTTCTCTGGTCCCTCCCTGATTAGCTTAATAACCAACCTCCTGAATTCTTATTTCAGATATATCAGGGATTTCTTCTTGGTTTAAATCCATTGCTTGTGAACTAGTGTGATTTTTTTTTTTTTTGGGGGGGGGCGGTGTTGATGACCCTTGTTTTGTCAAATTACCAGGTTTGATTTTCAGGTTTCTTTTCATTTTGGTAGGCTCTGTCAGAGGGAGGGTCTAGGGCTGAAATTTGTTGCTCAGATTTTGTTGTCCCATGGGGTATTCCGTTAATGTAGTACTCTCCCCCTTTTCCTGTGGATGTGGCTTCCTGTGAGCTGAACTGCAGTGATTGGTTGTCTCTCTTCTGGGTCTAGCCACACAATGAGTCTTCCCAGCTCCAGACTGATAACTTGGAGTTGTCTGCACAGAGTCCTGTTACGTGAACCATTTATAAGTCTCCCAGCCATGGATACCAGTGCCTGTTCGAGTGGAGGCGGCTAAGGGTGCAGTGGACTCCATTAGGGTCCTTAACTTTGATGGTTTAATGGTTTATTTTTGTGCCGGTTGGCCTCCTGTGAGGAGGTAATACTTTCCAGAAAGCATCAGCTGTAGTAGTGTGGAGAGGGACTGGTGGTGGGTGGGGCCCTAGGACTCTCAAGATTATGTCTTTTGTCTTTCACTATCTGAGTGGGTAGGAAAGGACCTCTGGGTGCTGGCAGCGGGGGTAGAGGGGGGCGGTCGTCGGAGCTCAGACTGTCATTGGGCGGGTCTTGCTGTGGCTTCTGGGGGGGATGGCAGTGAGATTCCCAGGTCACTAGAGTTGTGTACCTAGGAAGATTATGGCTGTCTCTGCTGAGTCATGCAGAATGTCAGGGAAGTGGGGGAAACCTGATAGTCACAGGCCTCACTCATCTCCATACTATCCAAAGGGCTGGTCTCACTCCCACTCTGCACCACGCAACAGCCCCAAGTCTTTTTCCAGGTGGAAGGCAACATGGGCTTGAAAATTGCCCAAGGCTTTTTGCCTTCCAGCGAAAGAAAAGGGCTTTGGTTCTTCCGCGCCTGTAAAGTCTGCAAGCCAGATTCACACCTTCCATAAAGTTCTGGCCAGGATGCTTCTTGCCCTGTTCAAATTGTTACAAAGTTCAGCTAGGGAAGTCCTTCTCCCCTTGGAGTTCTACCCCCTGTTCCTCTGTCCTCCCTCCTGATGGATCTCTGTGGTGCCGGGCAGGAATGGGCTGTTTGGGGATTCAGCAAGCTCCCAGGGCCTCCCTGCTGCCTCCTCCACCCCTGTATTTTACTCAGCCTGGCTCTCTAACTTGACTCAGCTCCAGGTAGTCAGGAACTTCTCCCACAGACTTTCAGCTTCTCCAGTTGGAGTGTGTGTTCAGGAGAGAAGGCTCTCCCTTTCCCACTTCTGCATTTGGGGCACTCACAGTATTGGGGTGACTCTGGTGTCCTGTAGAAGCAGTTTGCTTCCTTCAGTGGGTCTGCCCTGATACCTTAAAAGACACGTTCTCAAGATGAAGGTGGTGATTTGTTCAGATATTCTCTCCTGAGAAGGAATCAGAGAAGAGAGAAAAAATGGTTAGTTCTCAGATAAGTGTGTCCCAGGACAAAACTGTGTTCACATTTTCTTCTAGAATGTCAGGTTATCTAGAATTGCAATCATTTACATTTCTACTTCTGATGCTTTTGCCTAACAAGGTTATTTCAACAACCATTTTTCATTTTTCTTTTCTTTTAAAGAGGACAATGAAAGGACCTCTTTAAAATAATTCTCTTCTACACATCCACTCTCTTTGGAAAAATAAATAAATAAATAAAATAATTATCTTCTATATATCACAGCCTTATCCTTATTCTCTCCATCCAGGCTTCTTACATCACAAATAATACTTATGTTGAATTTATACCCTGAAATATTGAAAATATTCCCTTTGTATTCCCTGGACTGGTGGGGATAGAAAACATTCCTACTAGGGATGCTGCTGGGTCCTCAGATATCAGTGAGGAGAAAAGTACACCATTTAGGTTCCCTCTGAATGCTCCATCAGCTGTATAAAGAACATAATTTTTAAATGTACACTTAAATGGAATTGAAAGTTTGTAATAATTTAGAAAGTTATGTAAAGAATTAAAGAAATGTGCCTTCTAGAATGCTAAAGAGAAAATATTTAAATACACTATTAGAAATTGCAAAACATGGGTAACCTGTGGCTTACTTTACATAAAACATGGTTTTCATGATTAGATTCAGCACCTGATGCCAATTTGTCCCATTAATCTTATTCACTTGGTTAACATGTTTTCTGAAGGAAAACACTTCTTCACCATAAAGTTCCTTTTTATAAACTGTATTATTAACAAGTATTTGGAGAGACTTTCTGACTAATGTGCATAAACAATCACATTTAGTCTGAAAGCTCTTGTCATGAGAATTGTGCACCTGCACTCCAAATTCACTGAGTCATGCTGAACCAGAATTTACCTCAGCCTTTTCTTGACCACAGCACATCCATTTTTCTTTCATCCCTTTTCTTTATAGTTTCTCCTTATTTATACCTTGCTTTGGAAAATGAAGGCTGTCATCTTTGTTTTACTGATCATAAACATTGGGATAAAACCCAGGTTCTGTCACTTACCAGATGCTTTCCAAAGTATTTTTCTTAAGCTAGAATCATTGACATCATTGATGAGTTTGTTAGCAGTGCAGTAACTCAGGTCTCATCCCAGATCTTTTGAATTAGAATACGTATTTTAACAAAATCATTAGATTTTGATGTATGCATTAAAATTTGAGAGGTACCTTCTAACTAACTGTGACTTCTTTATGAGAACTGGACACAGCTTACTTTGTATAACATACATAGGGCAACTCAAAACTGTATATGCTTGTGTTTATGTCATAAATTTCTTGCTGTAGCATTTAAAAAAAAACTATAGTACCTGGTTTTTTGGATCTTTTATCCTCTTTCCTCAGAATGAAGGAATACATTAGAGAATCTCTATTAAAAATATTTTAAGGCCGGGCGTGGTGGCTCACGCCTGTAATCCTAGCATTTTGGGAGGCCGAGGTGGGTGGATCACCTGAGGTCAGGAGTTCAAGACCAGCCTGGCCATCATGGTGAAACCCCATCTTAAAATAAATAAATAAATAAGTAAATAACAATATTGTATTGGATAATTTCAGTTTCTCATATAAAAGAGAGCCAGCTCTCTTAACTCTCAAACACCTACAGTACGACTAACAATTCTGCCCATGGTCACCTGCTATATATATGTGTGGGTGTTTGGGGGTTTTTAGGAAATGTCAACATTGATGGCTGTACCCATAGAATTCTCTCAGTAGGTGTGGAAATGTCTGAATCTTGCTCAGTGAAACCTGTATAGAGACGCAATATTAGAGAACTATGGAAACCTGGTCTGTTAGTGAAAATAGATTTTCCCCAGATTTTCTTAATATATACTAAGGCTTCTAATTTCTCTCTTTGTAAAATGATTTTGGAAGTTTTTGCTCTGCATAAATTATTTTTAGATCAATGCTTTTAAGGAAAGCTTGAAGGTTTATTTGAATAGAAAAGAAAATCTTCAAGATGTTTTAACAGGAACCTTCCCTTTCTGTAGCTAATCTGTATCCTTCACTCTAGATTAATAATAATTCTAGAAATTCAATGGCATTAAATATTGTTGCCCAAATATTAAAATCCAATATCCAGCACCAATTTTAAATTTAGTAGTATTGAATAGTAGAGCTGAGGACCCAGAAATACAAAACATGTTCTAAATATTCTAGAGGCTCTGTCAGAAAACAGCATTTTGGAATTAAATTTCTAGAATCTTTCCTAATATTCTCTCCTCTCTACTGAACATAGTACTAGGTTGATAACTGGAGAATCCCAGCAAGTCATATTACTTTTCTGTAACAAAACAGGCCTTGCTGTCTCTAACCCTGATCTGATCTCCAGCCTTGAGCAAATAAAAGAGCCCTGGAATATGAAGAGACACGAGACAGTGGTAAACACTCCGGTAGGTAAGCATGAATGAAGCAGATAACACAAGAAGTACCAAGGTCAAAAGACGTTCCAGACCTTAAAATGTGGTATGGGATGTTCTGCTTCATTGGAAAGGTTTTCTTAAAAAGCCATTTTTTTCTCTCGCTCTCAAATACCAGCATTTTTATCCCATACTCTTAAATTATCTAAGGACTGTACTTCCTATTTAGTGATCTTCTTTTGAGAGCTAAAGTCCTTTATGGCTTATAAGGTATGGCATGATATGCCTGCTTTTCCATTGCTTTGGGGAAATATAAGAATATCTCTGAATATTTTTGAGGAACTGCATGTTATATCATTTCTTAAGTTGTCTTTTCCTATCATGTCTGAAATGTATGCGCAGTGGTGATATTAAGATTTGTTTTGGGAATCTCAGGAACATCAATGACAGATGTTACTTATTTCTCTCTCTTTTCTTTTTGATATTAGCAGTCCTAACAGATTTGAAGTGATAACTCATGATTGTTTTGGTTATGATTGTTATTATTAGACTTGCTTTTGCTTTGAGTTTTCTATATATTTTGAATATTAAGCTTTTCTTGTTTATATGGTTTGCTATTGTAAGCATGCAATAAAAATGCAAGTTTAGGTATCATGTTCATATAATAAACTGTTTTTCTTTGGGTAGATACCCAACGATGAGATTTCTGAGTCAAATAGTAGTTCTATTTTTAGTTGAGATTGGGCATTTTTTTTCATATGCGTGTTGGCTATTTGCATGTTATTATTGAAAAATGCTTAGTAATGTTATTTGCCCACTCTTAAATGGGATTCTTTATTATTATAATATTTTTGAGTTGTTTGAATTATTTGTAAATTCTGAATATTAGTTCTCTGTTGGCATATAGTTTGCAAATATGTTCTTTTATTCTGTAGGTTGCCTATTTAACCCTGTTGATCTTTTTGCCATTCCAAAACTTCTTAGTTTCAGTCTCATTTGTCTATTTTTTATAAGAATCATATAATAAATGACAATATAATAGTAGTTTTCTTTGTTGTGGCTTTGGCTAGTTTTGGTATCAGGTTGATACTCACCTCAGAGTGACTTAGAATTTCATTATCCTCAATATTTGGAAAGAGTTTCAGGAGGATGATTATTCTTTATACATTTGGTAGAATTTGGCTGTGCATTTATGTAGTTCTGAGCTTTTCTTTGTCAAGACATTTTTTTTTTCTGAGACAGAGTTTTGCTCTTGTTGCCCAGGCTGGAGTGCAATGGCGCGATCTCAGCTCACCACAACCTCCACTTCCCAAGGTCAAGCCATTCTCCTGCCTCAGCCTCCCAAGTAGCTGGGATTACAGGCATGCACCACCATGCCCAGCTAATTTTTTGTATTTTTAGTAGAGACAGGGTTTCTCCATGCTGGAAGGCTGGTCCGGATCTCCCGACCTCAGGTGATCCACCCACCTTGGCCTCCAAAAGTGCTGGGATTACAGGTGTAAGCCACCACGCCCGACCTCTGTTGATCATTTTTATTGTGTTTGGTCGTTGTTTCATTTGGTTCTGTTCTGATTTTTTTTCTTTTAACTTGCAATTTGGTTTGTTATTAATTTTCTAGTTCCTTGAAATGTGATGCCAGGTCATTAATATGTCAGCGTTCTACTTTTTTGATGCAGGCACTTAGGGTATAAACTGTCCAATTAGTACTATATTTTCTGTGTTTCACAGGTTTTATTATATTGTATTTCTATTTCTATCTTCTTTCCCACAAATTTTTAATTTCATCTTAATTTTCTTTTTGAGATGCGTTTTACTCTGTCACCCAGGCTGGAGTGTAGTGGCACAATCATGGCTCCTGCAACCTCCACGTGACTTCCAGGCTCAAGTGATCTTTTTATCTCATCCTCTGGGGTAGTTAGGACCATAGGTGCACACCACCACACCTAGCTATTTATTTTGTGTTTTTTGTAGAGATGGGGTTTTGCTATGTTGCCCAGGCTAGTCTCAAACTCCTGACCGCAGGTGATGCACCTGCATCAGCCTCCCAAAGTGCTGGAATTACGCATGTGAGCCACCACCCATGGCCAGCCATCTTAATTACTTCATTTACACAGTGACTGTTTATGAGTTGTTTAAATTCTTCGTAAATTCATAGTTTCTGAAATTTCTCTTAATATTGATTTGTAGTTTTATTCTACTGTGGTGTAAGTAGACAGTTGATAAAATTTTGATTTTTGAGGGTACTTTGTTGATTTGCCAACTTTCCTATCTCAATGGCCTCTCTAATGCTGTGAGTAGAATGTTGAATTTCTTTACTACTATTGTATTATTGTCTCTCTTTTTCTATAGGTTTAATAATATTTCTATTTAAAATCTGAGTATTTTGCTGTTGGGCACATATATATTTAGAATTGCTATATCTTTTGCTGAAATGATTCTTTTAAACATTGGATGATGACCTTCTTTGTTCTTTTTGTTACCACTTTTTATTTAAAGTCTGTTGTATTCCGTGTGAGTATAGATACTCCTGTTTGCTTTTGGTTTCTGTTTGTGTTAATATCTTTCCCCCATTACTTTTAACCTATATGTGTCACTTTTTTCTTATTCATTTCATAAATCTATACATTTCAGTGAATAATTTGATTTATATTGAAGATTAATATTAATATGCACTATTTTAGTCATATTATGTTTTATTTTTTCTTTGTGGTTTAATAAAATCTTTGTGATTTAATAAAATTCTGTCATGTAGTGATTTCTTTTCCTCTTTTGTTTTATAAGACCTGTTTTATGCTTTTATATGTTTTAATAATGGTGAATATCAATCTTTTGTTTTTATATTAGAAATCCCTTGAACATCTTTTGTAGGCCCAGTCCAGCGGTGGCGCAGGTCTGTAATTCCAGTGCTTTGGGAGGCTGAGGCTGGTGGATCAATTGGGGTCAGGAGTATGACACCAGCCTGGCCAACATAGTGAAACCCTATCTCTACTAAAAATACAAAAGTTAGCCAAGTGTGATGGTGGGTGCCCGTAATCCCAGCTATTTGGGAGACTGAGGCAGGAGAATCACTTGAACCAGGAGGCAGAAGTTGCAGTGAGCCCAGATTGCGCCGTTATACTCCAGCCTGGCCTAGGTGACATGACCAAGTAATACTGTCTCAAAAAAAAAAAAAAAAAAAGACTAGATGCTTAGATGTTTTTCTTTTGCTGATTTTAGAATTGCTTCTTTCGCTTTGATTTTAGATATTCTGATTATCATGTGCCATGATGATGTCTGTTTTGCAATGTATTTTGCTGGTGTTTGCTGTGCTTCCTGTATGTCTAATTTTATTGGTAGAGTTTGGAAGTTTTCTTCAATTATTTTCTTAAATAGGTTTTTCTGAAGTTTTTGGATATTTTTTTTCCTCAGAAACAGTGACAATTTTTAAGTTTAGTCACTTTATGTAGTCACAAACATCTCAAAGTCTTTGTTTATTCTTTGTTTTATTCTTTTCTCCTTATTTTTGTCAGAGTAGATTATTTTAAAAGACCTGCTTAAAGGTCTGAAATTTTTTTTTTATGTCTGTTTCAGTCTATTTTTGAGTCTTTAAATGTATTTTCTTTTTCTTTCAATAAATATTTTTGGTTCCAAATTTTTATTTCATTATTTTTTAAAGATATTTCTCTCCTTAGCACATTTTCCACTCATACTCTATTTATTTATTTATTTTTGTATTGGTTTTCAGATTTCCCTTGCATCTCTTTGAGCTTCTTTAAACTTTATATTGTGAAGTCTTTTCAAGGTCCTTTAAAGTCATTTCAATGAATTTATTATTTTTTTTATTTTGAGTGAGTACTGGAGAATTATTGTGTTCCTTTGAAAGTGTCATAAACCTTGCTTTTCTGTGTTTCTTTTGCCTTTATGTGTCTTTATATTGATTTCTGCACATCTGGAGAAACAGTTGCTTCATTTTATTTTTGAATGTACATTCATTGGAGGAAGGTTTTGTGTGTGTGTGAAGTTATTACTATGATGTTTATTGCAGATACATTTGGCTTTACTTTTGGGTTTGTGCAGTGGGAAAGATTATAAGTATCTTGAGTATAAACAAATATATATACACACACACATATATATATATACACACACACACACATATATATACACACACACATATATACACACATACACATATATATCTATACACACACACACACACACACACAATGTATACCTGTGTTTGTGTATATATATAAAACAAATGTTTTACTGGCTTAGGAGTCATCTTTTTCAGCCAGGTGCGGTGGCTCATGCCTGTAATCTCAGCACTTTGGGAGGCTGAAGTGGGTGAATCACTTAAGGTCAGGAGTTCGAGCCCAGCCTGACCAACATGGAGAAACCCTGTCTCTACTATAAATACAACATTAGCTGGGCGTGATGTCACATGCCTTTAATCCCCGCTACTCGGGTGGCTGAAGCAGGAGAATCGCTTGGATTGGGGAGGTGGAGATTCTTTGTAAACTACATGTAGAATAAGAAGCAGGCAATGTGGTGCTGGCAGATGTTTCCCTTGCATAATAGAAGATTAAGGTGGGGCAGCCAGCTTCCTCCTGTGCTGCCTAAGGTCTACATCTGATCCAACCGATCTTTGGGCCCTATGTAACTGACTCCACCTCCTAAAGCCAGTCTCTAAAATCCAATGGGCTTCACTGCAGGCTGGAAGTCCCACTCTTTCTCAGGAAAGAGAGTTCTTTCACTTTTCTTTTGCCAATTAAATTTCTGCTCCTACACCAACTTCTTGTGTGTCCATGTAATTCTTTGGCATGAGATGACAAACCTTGGGTATTTACCCCAAACAAGTCATGCCACTTCATTATGTTAAAATTAATGTGTTAGTTAAAATTGCTATACTAAGAAATATGGCACGTCTTAAAGGCCACTGATATGTGGTGCAAAAACTGCCATATACAAATATGACATCAAATTATACTTCTAGTAACAATGGTAGAAATTTAGTGTTTCCCTAAATTTAACATTTATAAATAGTTTAATAGAGCATGTTATTTTAAAAAATATTTTTGATTTTGGTATGTGTAAAACTGTCATCTCATGATTTTAATATGCATTTAATAACTATTCAGGCAACTTGGTTTTATGTTTAATATACTATTTGAATTGCATAGTCAGGTCTTGTGCTTGTTTTGCTATTGAATTATTTAACTTTTTACTGATTTATGTAAGCTATTGTTATCCCCATTATAGTAATCATTTATCCAAAATTTATTTTAAATATATCTCCACTCAGCTCCCAGTGTCCATCCTCCATGTTTTGAGAGAAAAGTTCTTCCTTTCTAAAGATGTCTACTCTTTAAAGAGTTAAGTAAGTACCAATTAGTAAAACACAATTAGGGAAGTTTAGACATTGTCTAATTGAATTTTATTAGAGGAAAAGAAATGTTATTACCTTTCCATTATTACTTAACCATGTATAGAAAGGCAGACCATATGTTCTTGGCTGAAAAGTCTCTTACAAAAGGGAAAATATATTCTATCAAAGAGGGAACCAAATTCCAAGTTTGCACTGCACTTTGCTGAACACATTGTCATTTTTCAAGCTTAAACTTTCTAAAAGATTAGCAGTATTTTCTCTAAAACACAGAGCTACTCACTGCTACACAGAGCTACTACCTGCTCCAAGACATTTGATGGCTCATAACAGCCTACACATCCATGTTGCTAAGGCCAACATCTCTTATCATCCCAACTCTACACAACACTCCCAAACTATATTCTCCTGTCACACTTCACTTCTTGTTCTACTCTGTCCTCAAATAAGCCTCATATTTTTAAACTGCAAGTTCTGTACTCCTAAATGTACAATTTTTCTTTCCTACATTCTTCTCCTCCACATGGAAAACCTGGACATTTGAAGGTATTACCTTTTCTTTCCACTGCAATTTCTCACTTGCCGGTTTGCCACTTCTTTTTGCTGGTTGTGAGTCACTGGTGAATTTTAGAACAAGAACCATATTATATCCATCTTCGTGGTTCTAGTGCCTGATAGCAGTAATAGGTGCCAAGAAGCTGTTCCCAATGCAAGCTTGCTGATGATATTCAACAGATGAGACAAAGGAGCCAGAATGCTGGTCTACTAGTCCAGATTGCTTTCCACTATTATTTTGCTGAAACTCTCCCAATGTAATGAGAAAACTAAGAATAATAGTAGTAGTAAATACAGAAGATAAGTCCATTAAAATTGAGCTGGTAGCATGCATGCCTTGAATCTGTTTATTACGAGTTTCAAAATGGTTCTTATCCACAGATAAGAAAAACAGAAAACAGACCCTCAAGTACGTATCAAAATGCAAGACCTGCCAGTATCATAACTTGTTCAGGCACCCTCATAAAAAAAACTAGGCAGGGGGAATCCAAAATGGCCGATTAGGAGAAGCTCTGGATTGCAGCTCCCAGCGAGAGCATGAAGGCCACTGCAGGTGATCCCCAGGCAAGCAGGGCCTGGAGTGGACTTCCAGCAGTCCTACAGCAGAGGGGCCTGACTGTTAGAAGGAAAACTAAAAAACAGAAAGAAATAACTTCATCATCAACAAACTGGACATCAACTCAGAGATCTCATCTGAAAGTCAACAACTACAAAGACCACAGGTAGATAAATCCACAAAGATGGGAAGAAACCAGTGCA
This sequence comes from Cacajao melanocephalus, assembly GCA_963573385.1. Classification (NCBI taxonomy): domain Eukaryota; kingdom Metazoa; phylum Chordata; class Mammalia; order Primates; family Pitheciidae; genus Cacajao; species Cacajao melanocephalus. Next base: position 44,024 of record CAUYLG010063474.1, read on the forward strand.
AAAAGGAGAAAAACACCCCCAAATGCCTCTCCTCCTCCAAGGCATCACAACTCCTCACCAGCAAGGGAACAAGGCTGGATGGAGAATGAGTCTGATGAATTCACAGAAACAGGCTTCAGAAGGTGGGTAATAAGAAACTTCTCTGAGCTAAAAGGACATATTCTAACCCAACGCTAAGAAATAAGAGCCTTGAAAAAAGGTTTGATGAAATGCTAACGAGAATAAACAGCTTAAAGAGGAATATACATGAATTGATGGAGCTGAAAAACACAACACAAGAACTTCGTGAAGCATACACAAGTTTCAATAGCCGAATTGACCAAGCAGAAAAAAGGATATCAGAAGTTGAACATCAACTCAATGAAATAAAATGAGAAGGCAAGATTAGAGAAAAAAAGAGTAAAAATAAATGAGCAAAGTCTCCAAGAAATATGGGAGTATGTGAAAAGACCAAATCTATGTTTGATAGGTGTACCTGAATGTGACGGAGAGAATGAATCCTGAAAATACTCTTCAGGATATTATCCAGAAAAACTTCCCCAACCTAGCAAGGCAGACCAACATTCAAGTCCAGGAAACACAGAGAACACCACAAAGATACTCTTCAAGAAGAGCAACCCCAAGGCACATAATCGTCAGATTTGCCAGGCAGCCTAGCCAACATGGTGAAACCTGGTCTCCAGTAAAAATTTTTAAAAATTAAAAAAAATTAGCCAGACGTGGTGGCTTACATCTGTAGTCTCAGCTACTCTGGAGGCTGAGGCAGAAGAATCACCTGAACCTAGGAGGCAGAGGTTGCAATGAGTGGAGATTGCACCAATGCACTCCATCCAGCCTGGGAGACAGAGGAAGACTCCGTCTAAAAAAAAAAGTATTATCCCAGGGCACAGCACAAAGGTGAGATTGTTTCTTATATGCACACCTCACCAACCGTTAGGATTATCACCTTCACACATGGAAAAAGCCCATTGCTGAGGTCTTGAAGATCACATGCAAACAGTGTCCACAGTTGGAATTGTGACTGTCATGTGAGCTTCCAGCCACAGTTGAGATGGTGACACATTTCTAAACTCAGAACATAGCAGATGAGGGGTCTACTATCTAAACTCAACCAACTGGAGAGATTTTGCCTCTAATCCCTGGGCTTAGGGCCACAAGTATAGTCATGAGTGCTTACAAACATGATTTTAGAGTAATCTGTGACTCTCATTTATACTGGATAAAGCCTTTAAGTGTAGTAGCCAAGCATGATGGCTCATGCCTGTAATCCCAGCACTTTAGAAGCCCAAGATGGATGAATCACGAGGTCAGGAGTTCAAGACCAGCCTGGCCAGCACAGTGAAACCTTGTCTCTACTAAAAATACAAAAAATTAGCTGGGCATGGTGGTGGGCACTTGTAATGCCAGCTACTTGGGAGGCTGTGGCAGGAGAATTGCTTGAACCCGGGAGGCAGAGGCTGCATTGAGTTGAGATTGTGCCACTGCACTGTAGCACAGGTGACAGTGCAAGACTGTCTCAAAAAAAAAAAAGTATACTAACAAGACCCAGCACACAGAGGAGATTTTTTTTTTTTTAAGATGGAGTCTTGCTATGTTGCCCAAGCTGCAGGAATGGGAGTCTTTCCTGGTTTGGTGCTGTCCACAATGAGCATTATGAAATATTGCTGCCATCTCTCCTAGGTTATGTTACTCTCCTGCCTCTGTTTTGCCCACATGGGTCATTGTGACATTGTGACATATTGCTAGGTATAAAACCCAGGTAATGTAATGCTCTTGTTTGTGATATCATGACATAGCTTTGTGCCAGTTACTCACGTGATGTGAATCTTTTCACCTGCCGGGTCCTTGTTCACTGGGAGATAATGATACCTATTGCTGGTTTCAGCATTTGTTTGGGTTCTGCCTGCAGGAGCCATTGTCACATATCTCTGCTCATCACATAGGTGATGTGACTCCCTTTTACTGCCTAGTTGCTTCTCACAAAATATGACATATTGCTAGGCCCAGTACCTAGCTGGTGTGACTCTTCTTTCTAGGTTCCACCTGCAGCAGAGATTGTGACATACCGCTGGGCCCAACAGCATACTCTTTTGCCTTGGGCCTGCCCTCAGAAGGCACTGTAACATATTTATGGGTCCAATGCCAAGGTGATGCATGTCTCCAGCCTAATCTCTACCCACAGAGGGCATTGTGACATATCTCTTGGCCCATCAGATGTTTGATGTTATCCCCTCCCCTCTCCTACGCTGTGTTTGCCTATAAGAAACATTGTCACAAGTTTCTGGGCCCAGCAACTAGGTGCTGTCTTCCTGAGACCTGTCCATATCGGAATTGTGATGTATTGCGTGGCCCAGTACTTACTTGATGTGACTCTCCTCTCATGCCTAGGCCCTGCTCACAGGTGTGATTATGACACATAGCTTGGCCTAGCCCCTAGGTTATTTTACTCTCCTCTTATTCTCCAGTCATTTTCACAGGGGCATTGTGACATATGGCTGGATTGAGAACCTCTACTGCTTGAAATATACCCCAAAAGAGAGTTTGATATATGCTTGTCCAGTTTCCTAGGTGATGTTACTCTTTTCTCCTGCCTGAACCCTGCATACATTATGCATTTTGACATATCACTGAGGCTAACACCTAGGTGATGTAAATTTCCTGCATAAGGTTTTCCTACAGGGGTATGACGATGTGTCTTTTCATTCATCACCCAGGTGGTGTGGCTCTCTGCTTATGCTTGGGCCTTGATGAAAGAGAAATTGTGACATATCTCTGGGCCCTGCCCACAGGAAGTTTTGTGGCATGTATCTGCTCATTACCTAGAAAGATGTGACTCTCCTCTTCTACCTGCATTCTTCTCAGAGAAAAGATTGTGACATCACTGGACCCAGCAATTACAAAATGTTTCTCTCCTGCCTGAGCCTTGCTCACAGGAACATTGTGACATATCCTTGGGCTCAGCACCCAGGTAATGGGACTCTGCCACCTGTTCCCTGTCTACTTAGGCTATTGTGAAGTATAGCTGGTTTCAATACCCAGGTGATGTTAACTCTCCTGACAGGCCACTGTCTTTCAGGGATATTGTGAAATATCTTTGTGCTAGTCATCCAGGAGATGTGAATCTTTTCACCTGCCTGGTCCTTGTTCACTGGGAGATAATGATACCTATGGCTGGTTTCAGCATCGAGCTGATATAACTTGTCTCTTCTTTGTAAGTTCTGCCCACAAAGAAACTGACATATCACTAGGCCCATAAGCAAAGTTATTTAGCCTGGCCCTGCCCTTAAAAGACATTGTGACATATTGCAATGCCCAGCACCAATGTAATTTGTCTCCTGCCTAAACCCTGCCTACTGGGGACATTGCGTAATATCTCTTGGCCCATCAACTATTTGATGTAACTCTCCTTTTTTTTTCTTTGAGAGTGTCATAAGAGAACACAGCACACTGGTGAGATAGTGTCTCTCGAATACACACGCAGGCAACAGTAAAGATTGTCAGTCTCCCACATAAACACATCCCACTGTTGAAGTTCTGAATTTCAGAGGCTGTCAAAAGTTGCATAATTGCCTCTTATGTTTTGATCTGGTCTACAGGTGGGCTGGTGACTTCCAGACCAAGATTGAGCACATGTAAGGCTGTGACCGCACTAAGCAGACACAGTCCGCAGAAGCAGTTGTGGCTCTTTTGCACACATTCTGTCAATCTTGAGATTGTGACTCATGTACTTAGACCTCACATACAGGAGGTGTTGACTTTGATACCTTTAGAACCAGTACATGTATCGAATTTCTAATCCCTGGACCTTCCTGCAGGTATGATTGTATGAATCTGCGAAGCATCTTAGTGATTCGACTCTCCTGCCTTGGCGAAGCCCACAGATGAGATTGTGACATATCACTTGACTCTGCACCTCCAAAATATAACTCTTTTTTTCCAGCCTTGGAGCTGCCCACAGGGTTCATTGACATATGCTATTTTTAGTGAGATGAGGTTTCACCATGTTGGCCAGGCAGGTCTTAAACGCCTGACTGCGGGTAATCCACTCACCTCGGCCTCCCAAAGTGCTTGGATTACAGATGTGAGCCACCACGCCCAGCCTATATTTTTCATGTTAAGACATATTACTAGGGTGAACACCTATCAAGTGGGAGGCTGCCACCTAGGCCCTTTCTACAAAGGGCCTTGTGACATAAATCTGCCTCAGTAACCTAGGAGATGTGACTCCATTTTTGCCTGTACTCTCCCCGCAGAAAAAGTTGTGGCTGGCCCAGGTACCAGGTGATGTGTCTCTCCTGCCTGGGCCTGGACCACAGAGAACATTGTTACTGATTGCTGGGCTCAGCACCCAGCTGATATAACTCTGCTGCCTGTGTACTGCTTTCTGGAGAAGGTTGTAACTTATTCCTGGCTGAGTATTCCAGTGATGTCACCCTCCTGACTGATCTCTGCCCTCAGAAAAGGTTGTTTCATATTCCTGGCCAAAAACTCAGATGATGTGACTCTCCTCTTACCCTATCCTGCTTGTAAATAGGTAGAGAGGAGAGTCACATCATCTGAGTTTTTGGCCAGGAATAAATATAAATATTACATATATTTTATATATAAATATATAATATATATATATTTTTTTCCCCGAGACAGAGTTTTAGTCCATTGCTCAGGCTGGAGTGCAGTGGTGTGATCTCAGCTCACTGCAACCTCTGCCTCCTGGGTTCAAGCGATTCTCCTGCTTCAGCCTCCCGAGTAACTAAGACTACAGGCATGAACTACCATGCCAGGCTAATTTTTTTTTTTTTTTTAAGAAACGGGGTTTCACCATGTTGGCCAGGCTGGTCTCGAACTCCTGACCTTGTGATCCACCTGCCTCGGCCTCCCAAAGTGCTGGGATTACAGGCATGAGCCACTGCACCCGGCCTAATTTTTGTATTTTTAATAGAGACGGGGTTTCCCAATGTTGGCCAGGCTGGTCTCGAACTCCTGAGCTCAGATGATTCACCTGCCGCAGCCTCCCAAAGTGCTGAGATTACAGGTGTGAGCCACTGTGCCTAACCTGTAAAATATATCTTGACCTAGCTCACAGATGCAATGATTACTCTCATACCATCTAATAGGAGAGATGCTGTCTCTTATAACTAAGACTAGGCTCATGAATGTGATCCTGGGTCTCCTTGTACAAAGGTTATAAAGAATTACCACCTGCAGGCCGGGCACAATGGCTCACACCTGTAATCCCAGCACTCCAGGAGACTGAGGCAGGCAGATAACTAGTCCAGGAGATCAAGACCATCCTGGCCAACATAGTGAAACCCTGTCTCTACTAAAAGTACAAAAATTAGCTGGGTGTGGTGGCTTACGCCTGTTGTCTCAGCTACTGGAGAGGCTGAGGCAGGAGAATCACTTGAACCCGGGAGGTGGAGGTTGCAGGGAGCTTAGATTGTGCCACTGCACTCCAGCCTGGTTGACAGAGCGAGACTCTGTCTCGGGAAAAAAAAAAAAAAAAAAAACATTTTCTTGCATACTATATAATTATCTTGTACAGAGAATATCATTACAGAGTTCAGCATACAGGTGAGATTGTGTTTCTCATATGCACTGCCCCCCAACCATTAGGACTGTCACCTTCACACATGGACACAGCCCACTGG